>RJWK010005740.1:27658-54641 GCA_004363435.1 Platanista minor
AAAAAAAAAAAAAAAAAAAAAAAAAAAAAAAAAACCAACGCAGCCAAAAATTAAATAAATAAATATATTTTAAAAAGTTACATTTATGAAAAATTGATAATATGAATAATGACAATATTTGATGATGTTAAGGAAATACTGTTAATTATTTTAGGTGTAATAATGATATATTTTTTTAAAGACTTCTCTTTTACTGATGAAAGGACATGCTCTCTGGCATTTGCTTCAAAATAATATGCAAGGAGTCGGGGGTAGAGATGAAACAGAACTGGCCCTGAGTTGGTAATTACTGAAGTGGGTAATGGGTACATGGAAGTTTATTAATATTCTACTATTGTATATGTTTGAAAAATTGTCATAAAAATTTTTAATGAAGTAACTAATTTTGGGGTTGCACAAGGTACACACTATTTCTGATCAAAGAATACACGAGTAATTTGGCCCCAAATCCTTTAAATACTAAGATAAAATGTAACTTATTCTATCACTCATGATTTTAATGTATACACTTTCTATGCTATGCAGTGGTATGAAAAAGATAACTTTGAGTAGCTCTTGTTTTTTTTTTTTTGTGGTACGCGGGCCTCTCACTGTTGTGGCCTCTCCCGTTGCGGAGCACAGGCTCCGGACGCGCAGGCTCAGCGGCCATGGATCACGGGCCCAGCCCCTCCGCGGCATGTGGGAGCTTCCCGGACCGGGGCACGAACCCGTGTCCCCTGCATCGGCAAGCGGACTCTCAACCACTGTGCCACCAGGGAAGCCCAAGTAGCTCTTGTTAAAATAAAATGTGAGAACGTTAAGCTAGAAATAGGAAGACAAAACCCAGATGGTACTGTGTCAAGAAATATCAATGACAATAATGTATAATAGTTTGGTAGCTATTATATGAGTAAATTCATTTACAATTTAAACACTAGAGTTTTAAATAAATAAATAAATAAATAATTATATACCTTTATTGGAGTATAATTTCTTTACAGTTTTGTGTTAGTTTCTGTTGTACAACAGAGTGAATCAGCTATAAGTATACATATATCCCCATATCCCTTCCCTCTTGAGCCTCCCTCCCACCCTCCCTATCCCACCTCTCTAGTTGTCACAAAGCATAGAGCTGATCTCCCTGTGATACAGAGCAGCTTCCCACTAGCCATCCATTTTACATTTGGTAGCGTATATATGTCAATGCTACTCCCCACTTCGTCCCAGCTTCCCCTTCCCCTCCTGTGTCCTCAAGTCTGTTCTCTACATCTGCGCCTTTAGTCCCGCCCTGCAACTAGGTTCGTTACTACCGTTTTTTTTAGATTCCATAAATGTGTGTCAGCATACGGTATTTGTTTTTCTCTTTCTGACTTACTTCACTCTGTATGAGAGATTTTAGGTCCATCCACCTCATTACAAATAACTCAGTTTCGTTTCTTTTTATGGCTGAATAATATTCCATTGTATATATGTGCCACATCTTCTTTATCCATTCATCTGTCGATGGACACTTAGGTTGCTTCCATGTCCTGGCTATTGTAAATAGAGCTGCAATGAGCATTGTGGTACATGACTCTTTTTGAATTATGGTTTTCTCAGGGTGTATGCCCAGTAGTAGGATTGCTGGCTCATATGGTAATTCTATTTTTAGTTTTTTAAGGAACCTCCATACTGTCCTCCATAGTGGATGTATCAATTTACATTCCCACCAATAGTACAGGAGGGTTCCCTTTTCTCCACACCCTCTCCAGCATTTATTGTTTGTGAATTTTTTGATGATGGCCATTCTGACTGGTGTGAGGTGATACTTCACTGTAGTTTTGCTTTGCATTTCTCTAATGATTAGTGATGTTGAGCATCCTTTCATGTGTTTGTTGGCAATCTGTATAACTTCTTTGGAGAAATGTCTGTTTAGGTCTTCTGCCCATTTTGGGATTGGATTGTTTGTTTTTTTGATATTGAGCTGCATGAGCTGCTTGTATATTTTGGAGATTAATCTTTTGTCAGTTGCTTCGTTTGCAAATATTTTCTCCCATTCTGAGGGTTGTCTTTTCATCTTGTTTATGGTTTCCTTTGCTGTGCAAAAGCTTTTAAGTTTCATTATGTCCCATTTGTTTATTTTTTATTTTATTTCCATTGCTCTCTGAGGTGGGTCAAAAAAGATCGTGCTGTGATTTATGTCAAAGAGTGTTCTGCCTATGTTTTACAATTAGGTGTTTAATCCATTTTGAGTTTATTTTTGTTTATGGTGTTAGGAAGTGTTCTAATTCATTCTTTTTCATGTAGCTGGCCAGTTTTCCCAGCTCCACTTATTGAAGAGTGTGTCTTTTCTCCATTGTATATTCTTGCCTCCTTTATCAAAGATAAGGTGACCATATGTGTGTGGGTTTATCTCTGGGCTTTCTACCCTGTTCCATTGATCTATATTTCTGTTTTTGTGCCAATACCATACTGTCTTGATTACTGTAGCTTTGTAGTATAGTCTGAAGTCAGGGAGTGTGAGTCCCCAGCTCCGTTTTTCTTTCTCAGGATTCCTTTGGCTATTCAGGGTCCTTTGTGTTTCCATACAAATTGTGTAATTTTTTGTTCTAGTTCTGTGAAAAATGCCATTGGTATTTTGATAAGGATTGCATTGAATCTGTAGATTGCTTTGGGTAGTATAGTCATTTTCACAACGTTGATTCTTCCAATCCAAGAACATGGTATATCTTTCCATCTGTTTGTATTATCTTTGATTTCATTCATCAGTGTCTTATAGTTTTCTGCATACAGGTGTTTTGCCTCCTTATGTAGGTTTATTCCTAGGTATTTTGTTCTTTTTGTTGCAATGGTAAATGGGTGTGTTTCCTTGATTTCTCTTTCAGATTTTTCGTTGTTAGTATATAGGAATGCAGTGATTTCTGTGCATTAATTATGTATCCTGCTACCTTACCAAGTTCATTGATTAGCTCTAGCAGTTTTCTGGTGGCATCTCTAGGATTTTCTATGTATAGTGTCATGCCATCTGCAAACAGTGACAGCTTTACTTCTTTTTTTTCCAGTTTGGATTCCTTTTGTTTCTTTTTCTTCTCTGATTGCCGTGGTTAAAACTTCTAAAACTATGTTGAATAGCAGTGGTGAGAGTAGGCACGCTTGTCTTGTTTCTGATCTTAGAGGAAATGCTTTCAGTTTTTCACCATTGAGAATGATGTTGGCTGTGGGTTTGTCATATATGGCTTTTATTATGTTGAGGTATGTTCCCTCTATGCCCACTTTCTGGAGAGTTTAAATCAAACATGGGTGTTGAATGTGGTCAAAAGATTTTTCTGCATCTATGGAGATAATCATATGGTTTTTATCATTCAGTTTGTTAATATGGAGTATCACATTGATTGATTTGCATATATTGAAGAATCCTTGCATTCCTGGGATAAACCCCACTTGATCATGGTGTATGATCCTTTTAATGTGCTGTTGGATGCTGTTTGCTAGTATTTTGTTGAGGGTTTTTGCATCTATGTTCATCAGCGATATTGGCCTGTAATTTTCTTTGTTTATGGTATCATTGTCTGTTTTTTTTGTATCAGGGTGATGGTGGCCTCATAGAATGAGTTTGGGACTGTTCCTTCCTCTGCAAGGTTTTGGAAGAGTTTGAGAAGGATAGGTTTTAGCTCTTCTCTAAATGTTTGAGAGAATTCGCCTGTGAAGCCATCTGGTCCTAGGATTTTGTTTGTTGGAATGTTTTTAATTACAGTTTCAATTTCAGTGCTTGTGATTGGTCTGTTCATGTTTTCTATTTCTACCTGGTTCAGTCTTGGAAGGTTGTACTTTTCTTAGAATCTGTCCATTTCTTCCAGGTTGTCCATTTTATTGGCATATAGTTGCTTATAGTAGTCTCTCATGATCCTTTGTATTTCTGCAGTGTCAGCTGTTACTTCTTTTTCATTTCTATTTCTATTGATTTGAGTCTTCTCCCTTTTTTTCTGGATGAGTCTGGATAATGGTTTATCAATTTTGTTTATCTTCTCAAAGAACCAGATTTTAGTTTTATTGATCTTTGCTATTGTTTCCTTCATTTCTTTTTCATTTACTTCTGATATGATCTTTATGATTTCTTTCCTTCTGCTAACTTTGGGGGTTTTTTGTTCATCTTTCGCTAATTGCTTTAAGTGTAAGGTTAGGTTGTTTATTTGAGATGGTTCTTGTTTCTTGAGGTAGGATTTTATTGCTCTAAACTTCCCTCTTAGAACTGCTTTTGCTGCATCCCATAGGTTTTGGGTGATTGTGTTTTCACTGTCATTTGTTTCTAGGTATTTTTTTATTTCCTCTTTGATTTCTTCAGTGATTTCTTGGTTGTTTAGTAGCATATTGTTTAGCCTCCATGTGTTTGTATTTTTTACAGTTTTTTTCCAGTAATTGATATCTAGTCTCACAGTGCTGTGGTCAGAAAAGATGCTTGATATGTTTTCAGTTTTCTTAAATTTACCAAGGCTTGATTTGTGCCCCAAGATGTGATCTGTCCTGGAGAATGTTCTGTGTGTACTTGAGAAGAAAGTGTTTTCTCTTGTTTTTGGATGGAATGTCCTATAAATATCAATTAAGTCCACCAGGTCTAATGTGTCATTTAAAACTTTGTTTTCTTATTTCTTTTCTGTTTGGATGATCTGTCCATTGATGTAAATAGGGTGTTAGAATTACCTACAATTATCGTGTTACTGTTGAGTTCCCCTTTTATTGCTGTTAGCATTTGCCTTATGTATTGAGGTGCTCCTATGTTGGTTGCATAGATATTTACAATTGTTATATCTTCTTTTTGGATTGATCCCTTGATCATTATATAGTGTCCTTCCTTGTCTCTTGTAACAGTCTTTATTTTAAAGTCTATTTTTTCTAATATGAGTATTGTTACTCCAGCTTTCTTTAGATTTCCATTTGCATGGAATATCTTTTTCCATCCCCTCACTTTCAGTCTGTATGTGTCCCTAGGTCTGAAGTGGGTCTCTTGTAGACATCATATATATGGGTCTTGTTTTTGTATCCATTCAGCCAGTGTATGTCTTTTGGTTGGAGCATTTAACCCATTTACATTTAAGGTAGTTATCAATATGTATGTTGCTATTATGGTTTTCTTAATTGTTTTAGGTCTGTTATTGTAGGTCTTTTCCTTCTCTTGTGTTTCCTGCCTAGAGCAGTTCCTTTAGCATTTGTTGTAAAGCTGGTTTGGTGGTGCTGAATTCTCTTAGCTTTTGCTTATCTGTAAAGTTTTTAATTTCTCTGTCCAATCTGTATGAGATCCTTGCTGGGTAGAGTAATCTTGGTTGTAGGTTTTTCCCTTTCATCACTTTAAATATATCTTGCCACTCCCTTCTGGCCTGTAGAGTTTCTGCTGAAAGATCAGCTGTTAACCTTATGGGGAGTCCCTTGTATGTTATTTGTTTCTTTTCCCTTGTTGCTTTTAATATTTTTTCTTTGGATTTAATATGTGTCTTGGCATGTTTCTCCTTGGGTTTATCCTGTATGGGATTCTCTGCACTTCCTGGACTTGATTGACTATTTCCTTTCCCATGTTGGGGAAGTTTTCAACTATAATCTCTTCAAATATTTTCTCAGATCTTTTCATTTTTTCTTCTTCTTCTGGGACACTTTAATTCGAATGTTGGTGTGCTTAATGTTGTCCCAGAGGTCTCTGAGACTGTCCTCCATTCTTTTCATTCTTTTTTTTTTTATTCTGCTCTGTGGCAGTTATTTCTATCATTCTATCTTCCAGCTCACTTATCCGTTCTTCTGCTCAGTTATTCTGCTATTGATTCCTTCTAGAGTATTTTTAATTTCACTTATTGTGTTGTTCATTACCGTTTGTTTGCTCTTTAGTTCTTCTACGTCCTCGTTAAACATTTCCTGTATTTTCTCCATTCTCTTTCCAAGATTTTGGATCATCTTTACTATCATTAGTCTGAATTCTTTTTCAGGTAGTTTGCCTATTTCCTCTTCATTTATTTGTTCTTGTGGGTTTTTATATTGCTCCTTTGCCTGTAAGATACTTCTCTGTTTTCTCACTTTGTCTAATTTACAGTATTTGGGGTCTCCTTTCCCTAGGCTGCAGGGTCATAGTTCCTCTTGCTTCTGTTCTCTGCCTCCGGTGGTGGGGCTGGTCCAGTGTCTTGTGTAGGCTTCCTGATGGAAGGGACTGGTGCCTGTGTTCTGGTGGGTGGAGCTGAGTCTTTTCCCTCTGATGAGCAGGGCCATGCCAGGTGGTGTGTTTTGGGGTGTCTGTGAGCTTAGTATGTCTTTAGGTATTCTGTGTGCTGATGGGTGGGTTTGTGTTCCTGTCTTGTTTGTTGTTTGGTGTGAGTGGTTCAGCACTGGGAGCTGCTGGCAGTTGGGTGGAGCTGGGTCTTGGATTCAGATAGAGGCCTCTGTGAGAGCTCTCGGTGATTAATCTTCCCTGAGGCTGGGAATTCTCTATTGGTCCAGCATCCTGGACTCAGTGCTCTGACTCCAGAGCCTCAGGCCCGACTTCTGGTTGAGGGACCAAGATCCCGCACATCAGTCATCCCAGCAATAAAGGGGATTAAAAAAAAAAAAAGACTACCAAAACCCCAGACAAATGGTAAAAGGTAAAATCAAACAAACAGAAACAGAAACAAGGAAGCACGCACACACAAAGAAGAAACAAAAACAGAACCAAATAAATCAAATAGCAAGGAAACAACCAGATAAACAACCCAGGAATGAAATGAAACAATTAAGAAGAAAACTGACAAAAACCCAATAGCAAAAAACAAATCTAAAGCAGAGTGCCAACTGAAGAATGAAACAAAGAAACAAAACAAACTGACAAAAATTATATATATATATGAAACGAGAAAGGGGAATGAAGACAGAACAGAAAAGCAACACAGAAACAGAAATATATATATGAAAGTAGAAAATATATTAAAGAAAAAAAAAGACAGACGAAATCCCAGAGAAATGGTAAAAACAAAATCAAATAAAAACAGAAACAAGGAAACACACGCACACATAAAAGAAACAAAAACAGAGCCAAAGAAAACGAAAAACAAGAGAACAACCAGAAAAATAGAAGAACTCAAAAATGAAATCAAACAATTAGGATTAAAACTAACAAAAACACAAAACCTAAAAACAAAACCAAGCAGTTGTGCCAGCTGAAGAATTAAGCAAGGACACAGAACAAACCGATAAAAATGATTGAAAAAAAATAATAAAGTGAAATAAAAAGGGAAAAACACAGGACAATAGAAAAGCAAAGTAAAAATAGAAATGTATAAAAAAATAAAAATATATTGTAAAACACAGAGATCCCAAAAGACCTAAAAAAACTGCCACGCCGTGAGCCACAGCCCACCTCTGCCTCCACAAGAGGCTCTCCTCTGCCTCTGGGATGGTTTGTGGACCTGCTGTGTGCCCTGTGGGGACCACTCAAACTCTGATCTGGCCCAATTCCTGCGTGTGCTGCCCCCAAAGTCCACAGCTGCCAGAGGTAGACAGTTTTCATTTGTGGGAACACTTATTGTCTACTCAGATATTCCATAGGCACAGGGTCTACCTAGCTGATCACAGGGATTTAATCTGCAGCTTGTACAGCTGATGGAAAGATTTTCTATCTTATTCCTTAGTCACCCCATTCCTGGGGTTCAGCTTTGATTTTATCCCCACCTCTGTGTGTGGTTCACCCACAGGAGTCTTGTCCTGAGGCTGCCTTGGAGCTCTTGGGTTTGCCCCTGTGAGGACGGGGTGCAGAGGTGGTATGACTGCTTGGATCACAGGAGCTCCAGTGGTGCCAAATGCAAAGGGAAGCTGGTGGCCACAGGCGCAAGAGATATGGCCCTAGTGAAGGCCTTTTCTGGCACCTGGCATAAGGCATGTGAGGGCCAGTCCTGGCCGGGGTTTTTCTGGCACTCAGCAGCAGGCGTGTGAGGGCAAGCCTTGAGAGGGCTTTTTGGTTTTTTTTATTACCCTGAAGGCAGTGTGTGAGGGCCAGCTCTGAGGGGGCTTTTTTTATTGCCCAGCAGCCGGCGCACAAGAGCCAGCCCTAAGCAGGCTTCTTTTATTGTCTTAGGCAGGCACTGGTGTGTGGGGAGAGAGAGGTTACAATAGTGGCTTCTCCCACTGTGTGTGACTCAGCAGTAGTGCCCTGCTTCCATGGCAGTCCCGTCTTCCTCCATAGGCATTCCCTGCTGCAGATTTCCTCCCTCCCATCCCCCAGTCCATCTCCCCACAGCCAACAGCAGCTCTCGTTCTGGGCCTGTTCTCCAATCCCCACAGACCAGCTCCCAACCCTCTCGCACACCTGTAAACACACATCCCAGTCCAGGGCATGTAGGGCTGAGGTATGGACCATCTGTGTATTTCTCACTCTGTCTCGTCTGCCACAGGTTGGCCGCTTCACCCTCTTCCAACAGCCTCAAATGCTTCCCGTCTGTCCCAATCAATTTCCCCAATGGAGAGGGGGTTTCCCAGAATTCAGGAATCTCTCCTCTGCTTCAGCTCCCCTGTCCTGGGGTGCAGGTCCCATCCCGCTTCTCTTCCCCCTTCTCCCTTCTTTTTTTCCCACCCTACCCAGTTATGCAGGGATCTTTATAGCCCGGTATCCAAGGGCTTCTGCTAGTTTTCAGCCAGTGTTCTGTGAGAATTGTTGCATCTATAGATGTATTCCTGATGCATCTGTGGAGAGAGAGGAACTCCACGTCCACCTACTCCTCTGCCATCTTGAATCTCCCAACACTAGAGTTTTAAGTCCACATTAATGAAGTCTCCTTAAATCTTCTCCACAATGTCACCAACAGGTATTAAGTAGCTACTCTGTGCGAGGTGCTGGGAATCCAGACACATTTCTGCCTCTAACAGGAAGAAAAGGGAAATAGGACAATGCCAGCCCTAATCCAAAATGATTGGAGATATGATATGTAGCACAGTGCTGGGGTTAATTCTCTCTGGGGTGGTGAGAGCTGGAGAGATAGACTTTAGTTAGATTGTGTTAGGCAGAGAAAGGGATTGGTGGAAGGGCTATCTCATGGCGGGAAAAGACGGGAGGCTGAGGATGGATGAGGAGCCGTGAGTGCTGCAAGCCCTGTCCCCACATCACCCTTGGCCCCTCAGACTCCACTCCCTTTCCTGGGAGATCTCATTTTTCAAGTTCTAACCTATATGCTAATGATTCAGAAATTCTTATGTCCAACTTTAACCTCTATCCTGAGCTCCAGAATGGTATGTCCAAACGCCTGCTTTTCCTTATGGGTTTCACCTCAAATTCAACATGTCCAAAAACTGAACTCATTACCTTCCCCACAAACTCTACCCTTTCTCTCCTATTCCCAACGTCTATGCAAGTGTGCAAGATAGAAACCTTCGAGACTCAGGTGCCCTTGTGTCCTGCACCTCCACATCTACCGTCCACCTTCTAAAGGTCTCCTGAAGCCACCACTTCCTCCTTTCTCCACTGCTCTTGCCTTGGTTCAAGGCTTGCATCTCTTGGACAATAGCAAGTGTCTTCTAACTGCTCCTTCTGTCCAGTTTCTTCTCATTCTGGTCTATTTTCCATTCTGAGGTCAGAGTATCAGTGTTCCAAGCTTCCCTCATCAGAAATACCCAACGTGCTTGTTACAAATGCAGATTACCAGGTGTTTCCTCGGACATTCTGAGTCTCTGAGTCTGGGATGAGGCCTAGGAATCTGTGTTTTTATAACACAGGCTCTGAATTAGTATTATTATTGGGGAAGTTTGAGAAATACTGTTTGAACACATGTCCCTGATACCATCCTTGTAAGACCTCCCTATAGCAGTGTTTCAAAGAACTTATTTAAAGGTGATTGCCAATAAGAAATAGAGATTACGTTGCAAACCAAGACATGCAAACATTTATGTGTGCAGTAACAGAAACTAAATGTTCACAGAACTAATTTTTTCTCCTCTCTATTCTCTTTCACTCTAAAATAATGATAGTCAGGGGCTTACTAAATGGATTTTAAGACCCAGAGTTTGAAAACACTATCCGGTGGGTTAACATCCAAGTTCCTTAGCTTGTTTTGTCACAGTCTAGCTATTTTTCACACTTTGCAAGTACTTCCATGTTAACTTGCTTCACAGTTGTGGCTTCCTCTGCCTAGAACTTCTCTTGGCCTCTTGGCCACTTGGTGAACATTTTTCTTGTTTCAAGTCTTTGCTCATATATCACTCCCCTGTGTAATCTCCCCAACGTACTGGAGCCACTGAGGAACTTTGGCCTAGATGCTCCCTTTGCAATCTGTACACACCTAAATTAACACCTAGCATCTACCCCACAAACCTGCAATTACCCCTTTACAAGGCTTGTCACTCTAACTACCCCACACTCCTTGAGTGCAGGGAACCCTTTCTCAGCAGTTTCTGTATTCTGGGGCTTAGAAGGATGACCATCATGGAACAGAAGCTTGTTAAACAATAACCCATGCAGTATGCATGAAGGAATGAGCAGGTTGTGAGTGATGAGTGCTAGTGCCAAACCCAGAGCTCAAGGCAGGAGACAAAATGAGAAAGTAGTTTATGGTCAGTAGCTTACATGTAATGTTGGAAAACTTGGACTTTATCTTCCAACTAAAACAAAGGGTTATTTTTTGTTTTTTTTTTTCTAAGTGGGATTATTTGACCAGAGAAAGGGGATGACTAGAGCTTGTCTTAGAAAGACAGCTTTTATAGTGTCATGGAGGATGCTGGGGAGGGACTGGGAGCTTGGACTTGAGGCTGTAGGTATTATGCTAATGAGAACTCGGGCCTGGTACCTCTATTAGGTAAAAGCTGGTAGTTGGTAGGATGCCAGGGATGAGAGGTGAGGAATCAAAAATGACTTGGAACCTTAGCCAAGGCATCAAGGTCAACATCAGTAGTGATGAGTCATGTTGATAGTATGTATCTTTGATATGGTGTGATGAGAATGACACTTTCCCTCTGTGGTCTTTTTTTCAATAACCCATCACTTTAGTCTAATATGAGAAAAACACAGAAAATCCCAATGGAGAGACATTCTACAAAATCTCTGGCCAGTATTCCTCAAAACTGTCAAGGTCATCAAAAACAAGGAATGTCTCAGAAACTGTTATAGCCAAGAGGAGCCCAGGGAGACATGACTGAGTATAATGTGATGCCCTGGATGGGATCCTAGAACAGAAAAATACATTAGCAATCTGAATAAAGTATTGACTTTAGTTAGTGATAACATGTCACCATTGGTTTGTTAACTGTAACAGATGTGCCCCACTGATCTAATAAGACTGACTTGGAGGTGGGTGATTAACATGATATTGTATGGCTGTTGCATGTTATATGGATGGCAGATGATGGTGTAGGAAATACGGGGGAGGATTTGTATGGAGTAGGAGGTCATTCTGAGACCATTGTTATTTCATTGATATTCAAAGTCTGAAGCTTCTTATGTAAGTATTCTTGCTATGCATCTCTTTTTTTTTTTTTGGACGCACAGGCCCAGCGGCCATGGCTCCCGTGCCCCGCCGCTCTGCGGCATGTGGGATCCTCCTGGACCGGGGCACAAACCCATTCCCCTGCATTGGCAGGCGGACTCTCAACCACTGCACCACCAGGGAAGCCCTTGCTATGCATCTCTTACTTCCACTTCTGGATATTAATACTCTCTCAAGTCTACTTCATTCTTCACCTGGCCTAACTCAGAGGTAGCAATCAGTTAGCACAATGCTAACATCTTTGTTCCCTGTGCCTCGGGGTTCATCCCACCAGGTTATCTCCTAGTTGGCTCTTCCTTATCATTCAGCTCAAATATCCCCTCCTCAGCAAGCTTCCTTTGACTATCTGATCTAAAGTAACCCCTCCCCAGTCATTCTGCACTGCATTGCCCTGTTGTGTTCCCTTCATGGCTCTTATCACAATCTAATATTTGCTTGTTTGTTTACATGTTTATTGTCTGTAGCAGATCTCCCCACTGGAATCCATTCCCACCAGGAAGGCAGAACCTCATCTGCTTTATCATTGCTCTGTCCATAGCCCTGGGATAGTACCCGGAGATGCTCAGAAAATATCTGCTAAATGAATTCATGTAAATCACTGTCTTAGTCAGCTCAGGCTGCCATGACAAAATACCATAGACTGGATGGATTAAACAACATACATTTATTTCTCACAGTTCTGAAGGCTGGGAGGTCCAAGAACAGGTGCTGGCTGATTTGGTTCCTGGCGAAAGCTCTCTTCCTGGCTTGCAGATGGCTTTCTTCTTGCTGTGTCCTCACATGGCAGAGAGAAAGAAAGATTATAGCACCATCCATTATGGTTCCATCTCCTCTGCCACCCAGATACGTTAGTGATTGCAGGAAAATCGACTCATTGTATTTCCATGTCCTACTCATACTCCTTTTTTTAAAAAGGGGAAAGCAAGAAAATGTTTTTCTTTATAATTTCTTTCCCATTCTTTTTCTCCTTAAACAAAGCAAAGCATGCAGACAGCAGAAGCATATCTAAATGAAATGCATCTTTTCCTTAGCAGATCTTAAAGGGAAGTTAAGTAAAGAGCTCTGCTGGAATTAGGGGAGAGCAGAACTGGCCATATTTACCCTTTTACCCTTTTCCTCTTACCAATTTTTCTTTCCCTCCTACCCTCATTTATCTTTAACTCTCTCCTAATTCTCCCTTGTTGGGGAGAGCTCTGGGTATCCTTGCACACTCCAGGTCTCAGTGAGATACAGGCCTTGCTCAGAGAGAAACATCACTTCTAAGAAGAGCTGGGGGATCCCTGAGGGATTATGGGGGCCAGGACCTCCCTCAACCACAACAAACACCTTTCTGGCCTAACAGGAGAATGTAAAACACTTTCTTGAGGCCCAGGGAGCTTACTGCTTAAGTTATTCAAGATACACACACACACACACACACACACACACACACACACACACACACGCACATGAAACAATATACCAATATACTTGTACATGTGCTTTCGGCCAGTTAGAGGTCAATGGCAATTCAAATGTATTTTTGAACACTTCAAGCACAGAATCTGTTGAACTAGGTGTTTACAGGTATTTACTAAGAACAAATACAAATTCTGTTTGCATAAAAACATAAACATGTGCAATATTCCTTCTCTACAAGAGCTGCTACTGCAATTTGAAGCCTCATGAATGTACGTCACAGGCTATCAGAAGCATTTTCAACCAACCAGAACAAGGCAAGGCCCTCATCATGTGCTGTTTGCACACTCACATACTCACACACACATGATTATTTATGTTAGTTATCAGGATCCTAAGCAACATTGAATTGATAAATAAAAAAGTGATTTTTTTTTAGTCATTAACTGTGGTTAGTGACTAAAAGTCAAACACAAATGTTTTACCCTTTGGGAAAAGGTCTGAAGAAAAATGAAATGGCAAGAGCAAAACATTTCAGTAAAGTTATAAAAAGAGACAAAACTGGATACTTGGAAAGAATGAAACTTTCTTTGTGTGTGAATTTTCCTCAGGCCTCTGCCAGCTCTAGCAAGGCCTCTGTTTTTCCCAGGGGAGGCCCTGGTCCATTTTACCTGACTTAGGGGAAAAGTTAAATGACAAAACTTAAATGAGTGAGGCTTTTAGCAGATGCCACAGTTCAGGATGGCCTTTGGTGGAGGGAAAACAGGAAACAAGTGAAACTCAGAGGAGTTCTTTCACACATTGTGACTGTTCTGTGCCAGGTGCTGTTCTAGGATCTCACATTCTAATGGGGAGAGAAAGATGAAAAATATGTAAACAAACAACAAATATGTGTTATTAGGAAATAAAACAAGGTAAAACATAGAGAGTGACAAGTGGGTAGAAGTTTTGGGACTGCGGCAGCTATACAAAAATTTACGGGAAAAGCATTCTAGGCAGAAGAATAGCGAGTATGAAGGCTCTGAGGGAAGGAGCACCGTGGTGTGTGTGTGTGTGTGTGTGTGTGTGTGTGTGTGTGTGTGTAGAAGGGGTCAGTGTGCATGACACCCCATGAATGGAGGAAGAGAGGAAGGAGATGAGGTCAGACAGGTGAGCAGGGCCAGGTCACGAGGGGCCCAATAGACCACGGGGAGAAGTTTGAATTGCAGTGGATGCCACGGGTGATTTTACACTGTGGACTGGTATGTTCTGATTTGGACACACACACACCCTATCTGGCTGCTACTGATATGTAGAAAAAAGACCACTGGGGGCCAGAATAGAGGCAGGATGACTAGGAGGTTAGGAGGTTCTTGCACTAGTTCAGCTGAGGAACGGTGGCTGATACTTGGGTGGGATCATCAGAGATGTATGGAGAAGGTGAGAAATGTCCAAACTTGGGATGTGTTTTGGAGGCAGGGCTGTCAGGGCCTGCTGATGGCTTGGTTAGACGAGAGGAAGAGGAATCAAGGATGAATTGAAGTGTGAGGCTTGAGCAACTGAGTGGATACAGGGCTGTTAACTGAGATGAGGAAGATGAAGGGAGGAGCATGTTTATGGGGTGGAGTTAATTTGGCTTTTGGCCATTTAAAAAAATATATATTAACAAATAATTTATTTTAAAAATTTCACTGTCAAGCATATCATATCAAGTAAATCTGACATCAGACTTGGAACACCTCACTAGGGCAAGAGCAATTAACTGTGCTAAAGGCAGTGATGGAAAGATTCTTGTCTTCAATGTTTGTCCAATTTATTCAGCACTTAAATAATGCAAAACACTATTTTAAGAAATTACAGAATATATAGTACATGAGTCAAACGTAACATCAAAGAACATAATACACTACCGATATGAACCTAATTTTAGGTAAAGATCAAGTACAAAACTTGGATTTATATAAGCAATAAGTTAAAGGTGGTGATTTAGAAACAGACTTCCTTTATTTCTTTTATTTTTTTTTTATTTTTATTTTTTGTGGTACGTGGGCCTCTCACTGTTGTGGCCTCTCCCGTTGCGGAGCACAGGCTCCGGACGCGCCGGCTCAGCGGCCATGGCTCACGGGACTAGCCGCTCCGTGGCATGTGGGATCTTCCCAGACCGGGGCACGAACCCGTGTCCCCTGCAATGGCAGGCGGACTCTCAACCACTGCGCCACCAGGGAAGCCCCAGACTTCCTTTAAATAAGATTTATCCTGGTGCATCTAAACTCATTCTATTGCAAACAAAGCAAAAGCTACAATATTTAAACTTCTCAGCAATAGCTCCTATTAAAATGTAGTATAACACAACTCTGGTTACATTTCAAAAATGAAGACTTTGTTTGAGGTAGAACCAGCACAAATATATCAAAATATACTATTTAAGGGGATTTCAACTAATAGAACTCAACTTTTACCTCGTCATTAATCTTCTACAACCTTAAGGTTTCGTATTAACTGTACTTTGTGAACATTTCACTCAGTGACAATAAGAGTAGACATTTTACATACACAGGTGAATAATGTGCTTGTTTCTTCTATTTCCATTAAAATACTCCCATTTGTAAAAGGACATATGCTTTTCTATTTATCTTTTCAGATCTGAGTATGAGAAAATGGAGAAAATTGTTCTCAGTATGTTGCCATCTTCAGATTATTTAAGATCCTAAATTTCTGAAAAAACTCATTATGTAATTAAGACAAATTTTTTCATACTGATTGACTCAACTGCCCATCTTTTTCCAATTTATTAATCACATGCTATGAAATGCCATTATTCAACACTGAAAAAATGTTTCATTATTATCCTCTTCAGAAGGAGAAGTTGAAATAAAGGCTTCTTTTCATTCTCTGATGAACACTGGGCTCTTCCAGTAGGAGTCAAGTAAGTATCTATTCTATTATATTATTCAAAAGTAGTATTTTGAAGTCCAGAGACAAGGGACTGTGAAAATTACATCTCCTGTGTATTCCCCAGGCAACATTTCCCAGCTTGGTTGCAGCACAAGGAATCATCTCGTGGCTCATGTGTTTACCTTCTGCCTGATAGGCTTTTAGCCATTTTAAGTTGGAGTTATCTGTTAGACATCTAAGAAGAGAAATTGATTAGGCAATTGGATCCAAGGTCAAGTGCTAGAGACAGGTCTTTGGGAATCATCAGCTGCAGTCACCTTGCGCCTTAGAATGGGCTCAAAACCCTACTCCACATTTCGTGGAACTCCAGAGTGCTTAAGATGATGTGGGAGAACTTCTGAGTAGACGGAGGGGAGGAGTGGCTTCACTTTCATTGTCACCTCTACCTAGCTCCCGCTTCTGTTTCTGTTGAATCAGTGCAGTTTATGGACTGTCTCTTCTTCCTCTGCAATATCCTTTCCCCAAGGGAAGGAATTCAGCCACTTCCTTGATTTCCATAGCCTGTCAAGCTAGAGAGTGTGCAGGAAACTGCACTAAGGATTTGCTGGAGACAGAGGTGAGTGCCTCAGACAGAGTGTATGAGTAACGTGGAGTAATAATGTTAAATCCTCCCTGATTTTAAAATGTCTGGGCTCACTCTACCTGAGGCATATTTAGGGATATTTCTATGGTCTTATGATACCTCACATTCCCAGCTACTGGACTTTCCAGGCTCTCTCTACCCCTGCCTCATCCTTCCCCCCAGCAGTTCCAGACCCATTTTTCAAATCTACCAAGTACTCAGGGGGAAAAAAAAAAAAGAAAAAAGATTAAAGAAAAAAAAAAAAAAAAAAAAAGAACATTCATTAAACAAATCTCTCCCTAGAAAACATTTGCTATTTGTAAAAAGAAAGCCTTTCTCAACTTTAACAATCCCTGAAGAGTCTTGACCCCTGTACCTATTCTGACTTTCAGACAGCTTCTGGGGGCAGGGAGCAGAGGAGGGCGTTCAGTCTCATTGCTGCTCCCCGATCACTGATGTGGGTAATGGGGGAATGGCTCCATGCCCCAGCTATCCCAGGAGTCATCTCGTAACCACATGCCTGGAGAGACCAGTGGCAAGGAAAGGAGTAAGACTCCACCCTCGGCACCGGGACCACAGTGCTTTGCAGAGGAGTGGCGGCCAGGGGAAGACATTTTGCTTTGGAAAAGACTTGTACCTCAAGTGCTTCTGCATTTCACAGATGTAGGAAATGACAACTAGAAACAGAAGTAGCTAAAGCACAAAACATGCAGTTGACAACGTTCGCTTTGTTGGAGCAGAACATTTCTGTTCTTTAACTGAATTTTCAGCACATCCAGACAAGGAGACAGGTTTTTCTGCAACTGATATGTCCATTAATGCAGACAGTGCAAGAAAGTGGCTGGGCTGATCGAAATGGGTTGTGACCAGAAAGAACTGTGGAGGCGGACAAGATACATTCAGGGTTCTGTGACCTCAGAACCAAAGCAGAGACCCTTCCCTGGCCCCAGAGCTAATCATTTAGCAGTGCTATCCTGGAAGGGGTGGGTATCTTGCGGCTGCGCTGGGTACATTAGTGCTGGTTTTTAGCATTCATGCTGATGTTTAAGTTAATGATAGAATATGTGCTGTGGGTTCAGTTCTTCCAAACACTTTGTTTCCTCTGTAGTATCCTGAGATAAATCTGCCAGAGGATGGGAAATCAGATAAGCTGCTGTTAAAAAAATGTTGTCTAAGTGGACTCATTCCTGATTGATGGTCCCACCATTGTACAAACTCCACTTTTGGCTCTCTCTCTCCTTTTCTGTGTTCCTCCCTCTGTCTCCAACCACCTCTGCTCCTTTGCTTTCAGAAGATTCTTTTCTTTCTGCCTTTCACCAAATCCAAGTGGTCATTTTAAACCTATTTTGCTTCCCAGGCCCTTTTGAGGAAAGCTATAGACCTTACCCAAGAACAATGTATGTAAAGGAATATTCATTGTCAAGGCTGCTAAAATCTATCCATGGAGCCCAAGTTAAGGACTCTGCTCTGAGGGGCAACAACATAATGGTTGAAGGAAGTGAGGAGGGAGTTATGAGCTCTGGGTTATGGTTATGAACTATTGCTCCTTTGGTGGAGCAGTGACCCTGGCCGGGGAAGACGTGGTCTGACCTCACTGTGGGCTCCCTGGAAACCCCAGTGTCTGCTTCGTCATAGGTAAACGTGGCAAGTCTTCCTATTCCCTTTTCTGTAAAATGAGGTGTTTGGATTAGATGATTTCTAAGGTGCCTTCTGACTACAATTCCTGGTTTGTCCCTCCTTGCCAGCCCCATATCATGTGCTATTAGTTATTAGATCCAGGGAGTGCCCTGCTCTGAACATATTCCAATATATATTCCTGCTGAGAGAATATATGAGAAAATAATATAAAAGGTTTTTCTTTTAATTTCTTTATTTTTATTTTTATTACTTTTAAATAAATTTACTTATTTATTTATTTTTGGCTGCATGGCTGCGTGTGGGCTTTCTCTAGTTGTGGTGAGCGGGGGCTACTCTTCGTTGTGGTGTGCGGCCTTCTTGTTGCAGTGGCTTCTCTTATTGCAGAGCATGGGCTCTAGGTGCGCGGGCTTCAGTAGTTGTGGCACATGGGCTCAGTAGTTGTGGCTCGTGACTCTAGAGCACAGGCTCAGTAGTTGTGGTGCACGGACTTAATTGCTCCATGGCATGTGGGATCTTCCCGGACCAGGGCTTGAACCCGTGTCTCCTGCACTGGCTGGCGGATTCTTAACCTCTGTGCCACTAGGGAAGCCCAATATAAAAGGTTTTGATGTGCCATTAGTCCAAGTTGAAAACTATTTATATTAAAGAGTATTATCAAATCACCTGACAGTTATTCCAAAAGAATGCATGTGTGGTTTGTATTTTTAAATAAACAAACTTTACATGTCCCCACACACTCTTAAGTTGTGATGCAGACCAAGCAGGGAAAAAGCTGTCATTTCCACTTTCCCTTCCTTTCCTATGTCCTTGAATACTCATTGAGTCCCCTCTGTGGACTGGGCCCTAGGGATACAAGACTGTGCATAGAATTTGTCTCTGCCCCCCGGCAGCTGGGCAAAGGTAACATAAAACCACTAAGTACATGTGAGAGAACTGCTGTAGCTGGACATGCAAGGCCCTGAGGCGGCATTCCCTGACCTAAGCTCTCAGACATCTGCATGTACAGTCAGGCAGATTCCTGGCCCTACGTAGACAAAGAGCACTAAGGTTCTAGAACCATAGTTCTGTGGGAACCGAGAAGGGGAATGAGGCTGTCTTTCTCTTTGCAAATGCAAGTGTCTGTATTTATAAATTATTTGGAAAACTTAAGAGAGTTATTAAGAATATTACATACCCATTTGCTTGACAAACATTTTTTAAAAACCTGACCATACAAATGATCTGGAGCAAGGACACCCTGAAGTCAGCTGGTAGCAGTATAAGTTGGTACAAACACTTTGGAAAGCAGTTTTGGCAATATCTAGTATAACTGAAGATATACATATACTATAATTCAGCTATTGCTCTCTAGAGAAATTTCCAAGCAAAGGTGCAAAGATACATGAATAAGAACAGTCTTTGCATCATCATGTATAACTGTGAACAAATGGGAACACCAAAATGGGCATCAGCAGGATTCAGATTTGAAAAATCAGAATGTTGTATAGCAGTGAAAGAGAATACATTGGACTATTTTTATCAAATAGATAAATCTCAAAAAATAAGTTGTAGAATATTTTTGGCATGATACCATTTATAGACCTTTTTATAAATGCAAACCAATGTTATTGTTATGGATCTATCCATATGTTGTAAAATTATAACTTGAAAAGATAACAATAACAAATATTAATGAGTGAGTATGTGGAACATCTGGAAACCTCATCAATTGTTAGTGGTGTGTAAGTTAGTACAACCGTTGCTGTTTGGCAGTTTCCAGTAAAATTGAATATATGCAGATGTGTGACCCAGAAATTCCACTTCTAGCTATGTACTGAACAGAAATACATAGATGGGCCACACCTCATGTATAAGAGTGTTCCTAGCTGCACCGTTCACAGCATTCCCGAACTGGAAACAACCCAAATGGTTGCCTGGATGAACTAATTGTGTTACATTTATACAATGGGTTACTACACAACGGCAACAGGACCAAACAAAGTAGTGGATTAATCTCACAGACATAATGTAGAGCAAAGGAGGCCGGACACAAAAAAGTACATCCAATAGAACTCCATTTTTATAAAGTTGTAAACCAGGCAAAGTTGGTTGATGGTGATATACCTTTGGATGGTGGTAACTTTAAGGGAAAGGTGATGTCTGGGAGGGGTCCCTAAGGGGCTTCAGAGATGCCAGTTATGTTCCATTTCTTGGGTTTAGTAGCAGTTACATGGGGGTATTCATTTTGTGAAAATTCATTGAGCTGTAAATTTATAATCTGAGTAGCATGTTATACTTTAATCAAAGTTAAAAGACAAACAAACCTAACATGTATTTGTAGACAGTAGTCAGTTCCTGAACTTGTTATACAGCTTTATATTCCCGTACTGTGCACTAAGCCAGGCAGGCACCTTAGTCTTTATGTGTTTTCAATTTAGATGAATTGGGAAATTGAATTAAATTAAATTAAAATAGCTGCTGTCCTTGAGGGTGTGTGGCACTTCCGTGCATGGCACGTATTTGATAGTAAGGGCTTGAAGTTGGAAGTCCTGACTTGTCTGAGCTCTATCATCTGTTAACTCTGTGATCTTGGACATGTCATAATATTCTCTCTGGCCTTAGGTTTGACTCAATTAGGACTGCAATAATGGCTTTTGTGAAGATTACACAAGATATATCCATGAACATATGATTTAAACCTTAAGGAGCTACAAATTTGATTTAATATGATCCAACAAATGTATAGTGAGATGATGTTCATGTTTCATAAGGCCTAATGTCAGACAGAAGCTGGGGTCCTTAATGATGTGTGTCAAAGGATGGGATGAGCCTGGACAGGATCTGAAACACAAACTCATTTTTTTCTGTGTAGACTGGGGAACGATCATGTGATGGTTAACTTTATAATGTCAACTTGGTTGGCTATGGTACCTAGTTGTTAGTCAAACATGTCTAGATATTGCTGTGAGGTATTTTTTAGATGAGACTGACATCTGTATCAGTAGACTTTAAGTAAAGAAGATTACCCTTCGATATATGAGTGTACATTACCAGTCAGTAGAAGGTCTTAAGAGAAAATACTAAGACACCTTCAGGAGGAAGAAATTCTGTCTCCACACTGCCCCTGGACTCAAGACTACAACGCCAACTCTTCCCCAGGCCTCCAGCTGTAGCCTGCCCTGCACGTTTCTGACTTGCCAACCCCACAATTGCATGAGCCGTTTCCTTAGATTAAATCTCTCTCTATTTCTCTCCATATATCCTATTGGTTCTGTTTCTATGGAGAACCCTGACTAATACAGGTTAGGAGAGGGAAGGATGACAGGAGGGTGAGAGGGAAATATTTATGGTGGTTAGAGAAAGGAAGATCCGGTGTCCTTTCTAAAAAGTGAATTCTGCAGGCTTGGGTGAAATGTTTTCTCCAGATTACATATGAAAGTACATTTCCTCTTACAATTCCCCTTAGTTTTGTATTATTTAAGTGAACATATAGATTTGTCTATTTTAACAAAACTGGTATTTTTCCTTCCAGTATATATGTGTGTGTGTGTATGTGTTTAAACATAGTTTAGATCATTCTGCGTATACAAATTCACGTCTTGCTTTTATTGTTATATTTATATATGGGCATTTTTTGATGTTGTGACAAAGTGTTGAAGACATCACTTTTAATGACTGCATAGCCAACCTAATGATATTAATTTATTTATTCATCCTTCTATTGTTTACCTCTGATGGTTGTTGATACATTGATTGTTGTTACTATTGTTTTAAATCATAATGCAGCAAAGTTTAGTGGGTAAAGCATAAAATTTGGAGATTTTAGACCTGGGTCTGAATTTCAGAAATTCTACTTAGCTGTATAACTCAGGGCCAGTTACTCAGCCATTTTAGTGTGAGATGAGGCTGCTACTACTTTACTTTATAGGTTTTAATGATTAATTGAGAAAACATATAAAATGCCTAGTGGAGTACCTGGCACATGGTAGGCATTCAGTAAATGATAAATATAAAATTTCCAGTCAACTGTGAAGTTCCCAAGGGCAAGCAATGGTTTTATTATTTCCAACACCTAATCTGGTTTATGGTGCATCATACTCAGTACAGTGCGTATTTGTTGAACTATTGACTGCTTTAGTGAGCTTTGCAGAAATGTAGGATTATTTTCTTAAGTGGAATTACTGGGTCAAAGGAAGGCCTTTTAATATGTTATAGATTGGTCTCCTAAAAGGTTTGAATCAATTTAAGTGCTGTTATACAAGTAGGAAGTGTATTTATGCATGAAAGCTGCACGCCTCATCTGCCAGGAATCATGACCGTAGTCATAACCAGGGGGCTTGGCGCTGAAGTTTCCTGTACTATAAGGAAGGGAACAAACCAGGGCCACCAGGCCGTGGGTGGGTAAAATTGGGCTAGTCACCAAGATTGGTTTCCTATGGCAGCCCACCAGGGGACTGCCTGTTTTAGGAACTTATCTGGGAATGTGTTTCTGGGGCTACTCCTGAACTGGCTGTTCTTGAGTCCTTGACTTTGGGGGGAAATGTATCTCCAATAACATTTTAGTTGTGGCATAACTTCTGAGTGTGTAGAAAACAATGACAGAGGTGATTATTTACTATTGCGTTTATGGAAAACCAAAGTGTCAGGTGAACGTGTCTTTGTTCCTATATTAACAAGCACCTTGGGTACAGGTCTGTCAGCCTGATCCTGAGCTCCAAACAAGGACATAGTACAGCCAGTGAGAAATAATCTCTATAGTTTCAGAAATTACAAATACAATCTTAATAGATACAAATTTTTGCACATTTATGCCTAGAGATTATATCAAAGATTGAAATTCAATTTAGGCCTTTTACTAAGAAAAGTACCCACCTACTGGGAAGAATAAAATGGCTGTAGTATTTAAAGTCAGCATGAGGATAAACAGCAGAATTTATATGTGTTCAGGTCTCCTTTTCCCCACACTTGGTAAAAATGAATTAGCAATCTTGATTAAAAGAAAGGCAGGAGCTTTCCATTTTTTCTATCACCAAGATGAAATAAACTCTCTGGATTTGCAATTAGTGCAATAATCAGGAATGTTTAATATTCAAAATGTTATCTGTGCATTTATATGCATATAATGCTGTGTTGCCAATGTGACATTTAAATTAGACAAAGAGTGAGTTTTGGGTTCATTTTCTTGTGCATAGCAGCTTAAGAGAGGGGGAAGGCGCTGTGCCCCTTTGAAAGATCTAAATACAGAAAAAAAAGTATCATGTCACTCCCTTCTGAAAGAAAATTTTTTTTCTTTTTCACTTTTAAGACCAAAAGATTTTTGAAAGATAAAGGTTACCTATTTTCTACATAGTGTAAAGTTCTTTCAAATCAATTTAATTAAGTCTGACTAGAGAGACACCGTCAAAAGCATAGTTTATGATATGTTATCATGCGTATAAATGTGCAAAAACACTGTAATTTGTTGGATATAAATAAAAGACAGAAAGGACCATATGCCCTATACGTTAGGAAAAATAGAATATTTTAAAAGAAGATAAAAATCTTTTCTTAATAGAAAGGTGGTTTCAGTCTACTCAATTTTTCCTACCCTTTCTTCAATGCCCTTTGCTTTCAATAGAGACTTGTCATTGAAAAGTTCTCAAAGAGGAGTTTGAAGCATAATCATGTTTGAAATGAAACAAGGTCTATTCTTGTTATGAATAACTTTGAGGAATGTGGTACTAAGGCATTAAAAGAGGGTATGAAAATTATAAGTCTGACACAAAATGTGGAGAGAAATATCATGATGGAGATGAAATATGACAACAGAATCATGGTAACTGGTATGAATTTGCTCTTTGTCACTCAGATATAAGGAGTCATATTTCTTTTTTTTTTCTATCAAATTAAATTTGACTCAGTACCTCCACCTAACCAGGATGATTGGAAATCCACTCAGTGTGGATCCACTCCCTACTCAAAAGTGCAGGGAGCCTTCCTTTCCCCTTGAGATTAAACAAAAGTACGGTTGTCCCTTGGTATCCATAGGGGATTCCATGACCCCCAGTGGATACCAAATTCCACATATTTTCAAGCCCCTTAATCAGCCATCCATATCCATGGGTTCCATATCTGTTGATAGGGAAGGCCAACTATAATGCAAGCTACATAGAACACAACCTGTACCAGGCCCTGCTCTGACATACTAATTCATTTTATCATTACAACTATCTGAGGCAGGTCATGGTATTATACTCATTTTTAAATTGAAGAAACTATGGCACAGAGATTAGCTTGCATTAGATCACCTGGCTAGTAAGGGGTGAGTATTTGGACTCAGGCAGTCTGAGAATCTGTTCTCTTAATGACAATACCAATTCTAGAGCTTATGCATTTCAGGAACATTGGGACAGACTCTTCATCCCTTTAATCCTAGGCACCATGTTTCTGTAGGAGAGTCTATATCTGTTGCTCCATGATCTAACACTCAGAAAACTGGTGGCCTCTGGTCAGATATGAGAGCAGACAAGTTTTGTTCAATGACTGTAGTATCTTTCAACACTCTGAATTAATTACCAACATTCAAAATGTAGAGAATTCATTAAAAGGTTAAAATTTCTAGCTTTTATTGAAAGATCACAAGGTCTGGCAACACTGCCAATGTTCCCACTGGACCATAGGCTGGAGCTCGTTGTCTTCTGCCACTTTACACAGGAATTTGTGCTCCAGTAGCTCTCCCTGGTTATACTCAAGCTCTTTACTCATCTAGTTACCTGACAGACTCAGTAGGCCAGACTTGAAAAACAACAACAACAAAAAAAAATGTCACCTACACCTAGTCTTCCAGGACCCAAAGATATGTCTGCCCTCCCAAGAGATGGAAGAAGAAATAGGACTTGTTCCTTCAGGATAAGTCAACCACCCAGACACAATTAATTTCTCACTAGCACTGGTAAACTTTTTGCTTCCATAAAGACCAAGATTGGTTTGGTTTTCCCTACCATCTTTCCAGGCACTGAGATCTGAAGCCTCGGCAACCTTTTTGGTTCTTCCCTTGTCTTTGCCTAGTAGATCAATCAACTGCTAAACCATAGAGGCACCACCAAACCTTTTATGCCCACAACCTCCTCTATATTCTCCTTGCCTACCTCCAAGATACCACGTTAATACAGGCTGTCCTTGCCCCTTGCCTTGACCATACTAACCCATGACCTCCTAGCAGTCTATTGGCTCCAGTTTATCTTTTTGAATTTATTTTCCATTTCCCATCCCTCATCCTTCTCCCCAGTGCTCAGATGAACTCAACCTCTTTTTTTGCCAGTACCTGCACTGGGTTTTTCTACTTTTGCGATCATTCCATTTCTCTCAAACTAAAATTCTCTTCCTTCCCTTCCATTTATTCAAAGTTAACTCTCTTCAATAGCCTTAACTTTCTCCTTTCTCCTTGACTCTTTCTGTGATCCTACCTGGAAGTAATTACCCTCTCCCTCAAATTCCCACAGCAATTTACATGCACCCCTTCTAAAGCACTTCCACCTTCACTCTGTGTTTACAAATTATGTCCCTACTTGACAGCAAAGCTTTTGAAACTTCATTTTTGAGTTCATTTTTTAACCATTCGGTATGTTCATTTTTTTTTTTTTTTCTTTTTTTGGTACGCGGGCCTCTCATCGTTGTGGCCTCTCTCGTTGCAGAGCACAGGCTCCGGACGCGCAGGCCCAGCGTCCATGGCTCACGGGCCCAGCCACTCCACAGCATGTGGGATCTTCCCGGACCGGGTCACGAACCCGCGTCCCCTGCATCGGCAAGAGGCCTCTCAACCACTGCGCCACCAGGGAAGCCCTCGGTATGTTCATTTTGTATTGCCCACAACTCCCAGAATAGTATCTTGCAAGTATTTTTTAGCAGGTTTTCAATATTTGTTGAAGTAAAGAAGAAAAGGAAGGCAGGTTAAAGTCTTCTACAAAGCAAAGAAGTATTTAGTAATAAGAACTTGTTTATTTTTTATTACTGTTTCCTTGCCTCTATAATGTTAAAGAACAACTGAAATATCATTTCTATATCTACAATATTTGGCTTAAGAATAATATGGCAAAACTATTATTTCTACCTTGATGTTTCCTTATTTTATTTTTTAACACCTTTATTAGAATATAACTGCTTTACAATGATGTGTTAGTTTTTGCTTTGTAACAAAGTGAATCAGCTATACGTATAAATATATCCCCATAGCTCCTCCGTCTTGCTTCTCCCTCCCAACCTCCCTATCCCACCCCTCTAGGTGGTCACAAAGCACCTAGCTGATCTCCCTGTGCTGTGCAACTGCTTCCCACTAGCTTTCTATTTTACATTTGGTAGTGTATATATGTCCATGTCACTCTCTCACTTCGTCCCAGCTTACCCTTCCCTCTCCCCTTATCCTCAAGTCCATTCTCTAATAGGTCTGCGTCTTTATTCCCGTTTTGCCCCTGGGTTCTTCACGGCCATTTTTTCCTTTCTTTTTTCTTTTTTTTTTTTTAGATTCCATATATATGTGTTCACATACAGTATTTGTTTTCCTCTTTCTGACTTACTTCACTCTTTATGACAGACTCTAGGTCCATCCACCTCACTACAAGTAACTCAATTTCGTTTCTGATTATGGCAGAGTAATATTCTCCCTCCCTGTGTCCTTCCATCATCAGAAAATCTACCCCCTCCCCGTGTCCTTAAGTCTAGTCTTTACATCTGCGTCTTTATTCCTGTCCTGCCCCTAGGTTCCTCAGAACCATTTCTTTTACTTTAGAATCCATATATATGTGTAAGCATATGGTATTTGTTTTTCTCTTCCTGACTTACTTCACTCTGTATGACAGACTGTAGGTCCATCCACCTCACTACAAATAACTCCATTTCGTTTCTTTTTATGGCGGAGTAATATTCCATTGTACATATGTGCCACATCTTCTTTATGCATTCATCTGTTGATGGACACTTAGGCTGCTTCCATGTCCTGGCTATTGTAAATAGAGCTGCAATGAACATTGTGCTACATGACTCTTTTTGAATTATGGTTTTC
>RJWK010005741.1:0-20671 GCA_004363435.1 Platanista minor
TGCACTAGCCCCCTGCAGGCTGTGTTCACGCCGCCAACCCCAGTCCTCTCCCTGCGCTCCGACCGAAGCCCGAGCCTCAGCTCCCAGCCCCGCCCGCCCCGGCGGGGGAGCAGACAAACTTCTCGGACTGGTGAGTGCCGGTCGGCGCCGATCCTCCGTGCGGGGATCTCCCCGCTTTGCCCTCCGCGCCCCTGCGGCTGTGCTCTCCTCCGCGGCTCCGAAGCTTTTCCCCTCCGCCACCCGCAGTCTCCGCCCGCGAAGGGGTTTCTCAGTGTGTGGAAACCTTTCCTGCTTCACAGCTCCCTCCCACTGGTGCCGGTCCCGTCCCTATCCTCTGTCTCTGTTTTTAGGGTTTTTTTGTTTGCCCTACCCAGGTACGTGGGGAGTTTCTTGCTATTTGGGAGGTCTGAGGTCTTCTGCCAGCGTTCAGTAGGTGTTCTGCAGGAGTTGTTCCACATGTAGATGTATTTCTGGTGTATCTGTGGGGAGCAAGGTAATCTCCGTGTCTTACTCTTCATCCATGTTGTCTCTAATCCCTGGTTTAAATTATTTTATAATTTTCCTTGTGACTTCCTTTCTAACCCTTCAGTGATTTAGAAATGAATTATTTAATCCCCAAATATTTTAGGCTTTAGCAGATGTTATATTTGTATTAGTATTATTACAGATTATAGTCTAAGAAAAGCCTTTGTATAGTTTCTAGTCTTTTAAATTCATTAGTGTTTATCATGGCCCAGAATATTATTTATCTTGGTGAATGTCCCAAGTGTACATGAAAAGAATTTTTATTTTGATGTCATTGTCACGCTGTATAAATGTCAATTTAGTTCATCTGGTTGATAGTGTTATTCGAACTTCCATACCTTTACTAATTTTCTCTCTACTCACTCTATTGATTGTGAAAAGAGATGTTGAAGTTTCCAACTATAATAGTGGAACTGTTTATTTCTTATTTTAGTTCTATCTGATTTCTTTCATTTATTTTGAAACTCTGTTATTAGGTGTTATTTGGGAATCATGGTATTTATTAGCGTATTGATTTTTCATAATTGTTTATGTCTCTTATTATCCTTGGTAATATTCATTGTTGTGAAGCCTACTATTTCTCATATTAGTATAGTCATTCCAGGTTTCTTTTGATTATTATTTGCATGGTATGGATTTTTACATTTTCTTTGACTTTTGGCATGTATATGTCTTTATATTATAACTGAATTTATTTTATACATCATATAGTTGAGTCATTTTTATTCTTTACACAATCAGATAAGATCTGTCTTTAGATTGCTATTTAGATCATTTACTTTTTTTTAAACATCTGTATTGACATATAATTGCTTTACAGTGGTGTGTTAGTTTCTGCTTTATAACAAAGTGAATCATCTATACATATACATATATCCCCATATCTCCTCCCTCTTGCGTCTCCCTCCCTCCCACCCTCCCTATCCCACCCCTCTAAGTGGTCACAAAGCACCTAGCTAATCTCCCTGTGCTATGCGACTGCTTCCCTCTAGCTATCTATTTTACGTTTGGTAGTATATATAAGTCTATGCCACTCTCTCACTTCATCCCAGCTTACACTTCCCCCTCCCCATGTCCTCAAGTCCATTCTCTATGCCTGCGTCTTTATTCCTGTCCTGCCCCTAGGTTTGTCCGAAGCATTTTTTTTTTGATTTTTAGATTCCATATATATGTGTTAGCATATGCTATTTGTTTATCTCTTTCTGACTTACTTCACTCTGTATGACAGACTCTAGGTCCATCCATCTCAGTACAACTAACTTAATTTCGTTTCTTTTTATGGCTGAGTAATATTCCATTATATATATGTGCCACATCTTCTTTATCTTTTCTTCTGTTGATGGACACTTAAGTTGCTTCCATGTCCTGGCTATTGTAAATAGAGCTGCAATGAACATTGTGGTACATGAGTCTTTTTGAATTATGGTTTTCTCAGGGTATATGCCCAGTAGTGGGGTGGCTGGGTTGTATGGTAGTTCTATTTTTAGTTTTTTAAGGAACCTCCATACTGTTCTCCATAGTGACTGTGTCAATTTACATTCCCACCAACAGTGGAAGAGGGTTCCCTTTTCTCCACACCCTCTCCAGCATTTATTGTTTGTAGATTTTTTTATGATGTCCATTCTTACTGGTGTGAAGTGATACCTCATTGTAGTTTTGATTTGCATTTCTCTGATGATTAGTGATGTTGAGCATTCTTTCAAGTGTTTGTTAGCAATCTGTATATCTTCTTTGGAGAAATATCTATTTAGATCTTCTACCCGTTTTTGGATTGGGTTGTTTGTTTTTTCGATATTGAGTTGCGTGAACTGCTTGGAAATTTTGGAGGTTAATCCTTTGTTAGTTGCTTCATTTGCAAATATTTTCTCCCATTCTGATGGTTGTCTTTTCATCTTGTTTATGGTTTCCTTTGCTCTGCAAAAGGTTTTAAGTTTCATTAGGGCCCATTTGTTTATTTTTGTTTTTATTTCCATTTCTCTAGAAGGTGGGTCAGAAAGGATCTTGCTGTGATTTATGTCATAGAGAGTTCTGTCTATGTTTTCCTCTAAGAGTTTTATCATGTCTTCCCTTACATTTAGGTCTTTAGCCAAAGCAATGAGAGAAGAAAAAGAAATAAAAGGAATCCAAATCAGAAAAGAAGAAGTAAAGCTGTCACTGCTTACAGATAACATGATACTATACATAGAGAATCCTAAAGATGCTACCAGAAAACTTCTAGAGCTAATCAACGAATGTGGTAATGCAGTAGGATACAAAATTAATACAGAGAAATCACTTGCATTCTTATACACTAATGATGAAAACTCTGAAAGAGAACTCAAGGGAACACTCCCGTTTACCATAGCAACAAAAGGAATAAAATACCCAGGAATAAGCCTACTTAAGGAGACAAAAGACTTTTATGCAGAAAACTATAAGACACTGATGAAAGAAATTAAAAATGATATAGGTGGAGAGATATACCATCTTCTTGGATTGGAAGAATCAACATTGTGAAAATGACTCTACTACCCAAAGCAATCTACAGATTCAGTGCAATCCCTATCAAACTACCGATGGCATTTTTCACATAACTAGAACAAAATATTTCACAATTTGTATAGAAACAGAAAAGTCCCCGAATAGCCAAAGCAATTTTGAGAAAGAAAAACGTAGCTGGAGGAATCAGGCTCCCTGACTTCAGACTATATTACAAGGCTACAGTAATCAAAACATTATGGTACTGGCACAAAAAGAAAAATACAGATGAATGGAACAGGATAGAAAGCCCAGAGATAAACCCACACACATATGGTCACCTTATGTTTGATAAAGAGGCAAGGATATACAATGGAGAAAAGACAGCCTCTTCAATAAGTGGTACTGGGAAAACTGGACAGCTATAGGTAAAATAATATTAGAGCACTCCCTAACACCATACACAAACCTAAACTAAAAATGGATTAAAGACCTAAATGTAAGACTGGACGCTATCAACCTCTTAGAGGAAAACATAGGAAGGACACTCTTTGATATAAATCACAGCAAGATATTAAAGATCATTTAAAGATCATTTACTTTTAATGCAGTGATTTTACCAAAATCTTTAGATCATTTTATTACTCATTTTCTTTTTTTGCTTTCTGTTTTTTGTCCCTCTGTTCCCTCTTTATTATTTTTGATTCTATAAATAAATTTTAGCATTTCATTTTAATTTATATGCTGGCTTTTTGGTGATTTTTTTTTTATTGTTTCAGTGGTTGCTTTAAGGATTACAACATACATGTGCCTAGCCTTTTACAGCCTATTTAGTTTAATATTTTAGCACTTCACATTAAACTTATATGTCTAAAAACATCTAAGACTGTTTACCATTACCACTCTCCTTTATTTTATAGTTGTCAAATTTTATAGTTGTCAAATAAAAATCTACTGAAAATGTGGTAATTTTTATTTTTAATATTTATGTGTATATTTAAGAAACTTAAGAAAAAAATAGTCATATATTTACCCAAATATTTACCACCCAAGTCATGGAGCTCCCTAATTGAGTTTCACCATTGGAAATGGCACAAGAGGAAAGGTAAAAATCAAATATGGATACCCGCTGCCCTCTTTGGAACAGGCAGTCTCCTTTTCTTTATTCCTATGGCTAGAAAGATGGGATTTCAACTGCAGATTTAGCTGACAGCATGCCCACTGCTCCACAGCCTCATGACTGGAGAGTTCCCTCAAAGCAAAGCTGTAAAAGAAACAACAAAAAATGAGAACCTCACCCACATACTGGGTGGTTCTCTGTTTTTTGACTTTTATCTACAATTTACTTGTAAGGGTCCTCAGATAGTTGATTTTTTGCATCAACTTGTCAGTTGCTTAGCAGGAAGGATAGGCTAAAGAGGGCATAGTTGGCTGAAAGGAACATAATTCCATGTGTTTTTTCCTGTGATGATAAGAAGAGTTAAGACAAAATGAAAAACTATAAATTAGCGTTCTACATGATGCATTTGATTTCATAAAAACTGTGGATTTATGCAGTAAACTAAATATACAAACTTTATGGAAATTTAATAAAAAATATAAGATTTAAATTGAAATGTACTGTGTGAGGAAAATGAGCCTCTTTTTTGAATTACTAGGAACGAGATAAACTGGTATTATATAAATCTATAGAAAAAGTTTCTTCTTGAACGTAACTTTCTTTCTTTTTAAAATATTTATTTGTTTATTTATTTATGTATTATTTTTGGCTGTGTTAGGTCTTAGTTGCAGCACCCCGGATCTTCATTGTGGCAGGTGGGATCTTTCATTGTGGTGTGGGATCTTCAGTGTGGTGCAGCTTCTCTCTTGTTGTGGCATGCGGGTTTTCTCTCTCTAGTTGTGACATGTGGCTCCAGAGCACGTGGACTCTGTAGTTTGCAGCACACAGCCTCTCTAGTTGAGGCATGTGGGCCCAGTAGTTGAGGTACATAGGCTCAGCAGTTGTGGCACATGGGCTTATTTGTCCCACAGCATGTGGGATCTTAGTTCCCTGACCAGGGATCGAACCCACATCCCCTACATTGGCAGGCAGATTCTTTACCACTGGACCACCAGGTAAGTCCCGAACTTAACTTTCAGATAAACTGGATATTATGTGAATCTATAGAAAAAGTTTCCCTAGAACTTTCTGAGTAAATTTTACTGCTATGATATTTATCACATAGTTATTTTTAAAATTATCTTTACTAAAAATTACAGATGAGAAATAAAACAACACGTGTAAATGGAGTTTTCATGATTTGACAGAAACTGATTCTGGCCCTTCAATACTTTATTTATTTGTTTTTTAAATGATGTAGGAAAAACAGTGAAATTCCAGAAAGATCAGAGTTTAGGATTAAACTTTTGAAGGGAAGAGGTACAACAAACATAAATGCTCATCATTTATAATAGAGTGATTGACCTCCGTAAACCTTGTTTTCATCATCTCTAAAAATAGGATAATAACTTTCCTCTTTGTTAAATTTATTTAGCAGGTTATATAAGATAACATTTACAAAGCACCTCACCATGTTTCTAGTGCATGATGCTCAGTAAATGGCAATTGATGTCATTATTATATTCCAGTATTATATCAGATGCTAGGGAAATGAACCATAATGAAAACACAATATCAAGTCTCAAGAAACCGAGTAGGGAAACATGATAGTGAAAAAACATTATGTAACCACATTATTGAATTATAACACAATAATTGTAGAAACTTTAATATAACACACGTCACTGAATGTGAAGGTAGAAAAGAAAGGCCATTTCCTTGTGTATGTTACCTCATACTATCCACATAAAGTTTTTCTTAAATATGAAAAAAAATGGAAAATGTTAGGGCTTCCCTGGTGGCGCAGTGGTTTAGAGTCCGCGTGCCGATGCAGGGAACACGGGTTTGTGCCCCGGTCCGGGAAGATCCCACATGCCACGGAGCGGCTGGGCCCGTGAGCCGTGGCCGCTGAGCCTGCGCGTCCGGAGCCTGTGCTCCACAATGGGAGAGGCCACAGCGGTGAGAGGCCCGCGTATCGCAGAAAAAAAAAAAAAAAAAGGAAAATGTTAAAAAAAATGAGACCTCCTCGATGCTGGGGTAAGAAAAATTTCCAAGATACATTGTTATGAAGCTATAGAGATATAAATGATTGTATATTGATTATGCTGCCATTTGAGTAAAATGAAATATACTCATGCAAACATGTATGATTATTATTGGAAAGATAATGTAAAAAAAATATATATATAAACAGTGTTTTTCCTTGAGGAAAGATACTGAGTTACCGGGGTACAGGAATAAAAGGGAGATTTGCTTTTCAATGTAAATCTTTAAAGATATTTTCCATTTTTTAGATTATGTCTATTTAGAATTTTAATAACATAATTAGTGAAAACATAATATTGGAAAATTTTGTTAACAAAGTATTTTGATGTAAAATGTATATAGAGTAGTCATTCAATAAAGGCTAACTAATGTTTTAAAGCAACCTAATTAATGGTTAGTATCATTTAATTAAAGAGTTCCTCTAAAGATCCATCAGTCAATCAAATTTCTTATTTATTACTATCACCGTTCCTAAATTCTTGGTCAATTTCTGGAACTTCCTTAGGGTGTCAGAAATATTCATTGATCTACATACAAACCAAACATATTTATCAAGTGTCTTCCAATTTTCCAATATTTCTAACATTCCTTCCATTTTTCCTACAGTTTGCTAAGCTCAGAATGACATTCTCTGCTTCCTTTACGACTATCCTACACTTGAGTGAAGTGGGGGTTTCTGAGGCTCATAAACCCAAGGGCTCTACATCAGCTAACCTTGCACAGTTAACCATGCATCTCTCCATCTAGGTCACCTGGACTCTGAGACTGAGATCATCCCTGTCATTCTTGCTGCTCAAAGACATACATTGGATCTCTTAGACTTTTCCAACATTTTAGTTTGGTTTATTTCACATTATAACATGGCATAAACCTGTTTTATATATGTGTATTTTCTCAAAAAAATGCATATATATATATATTTTTTAAATTTCAAACAAGTTCTTCGGGGCCTCCTATAGCACTTGCTATTTTTAAGTAAGTTGTTAAACAATAGGAGTTTGTAGCAGACACAGCAGGTTGCCTATTAAATACCCATTTTCTCTTTGTGCTTACTAAGAGAACCCCAGTTCTAATTAGGGTGGCATTATGCTTTGCTAAAAATATACTTTCTTCCAGCCTGTCTGGCTGCTAGGTATGGCAATATTGCACAGTTCTGGACTGGGCCACACCTCAGTCATTCAGGGATCCAGGCAAATATTTTTGTGGGCCTCTCTCTATAAATCGTTTGATGAAAAATATATTACTGACTTCTGTTGAGATATATTAGACATATTTTTCCTATTTCTCCTGGTGAATGCAACTGAAAATCCTGGTAATCATATAAAACAAACAGAGAAAGATGCTAAATGGTGAAGAAAAGTAGACAGCCTGGCTAGGAATATTAGTATGGGAGGGATGGCGAGGTAGTACTTTCCTGGGTTTTCTTTTTTCTCGTATATCCCAGACTGTGAAGCCAGCAACCTGGAAATATCAGTGGGCACAGATTTAAGAAATATTAATAAAAAATAAACGACAAGAAAAGCCTGCTTTCTTTGTTAAAGGACCAAGAAAAAGGCAGCCTAGCAGGACAGAAACTTTTGGAAATAACCACTCCACTTCAACCAAACACCACAGGAAAAAAAAAAAAAGCAAAACAAAACAAAGCAAGAAATAGGAACCCCACTCTCAACTGCACCCGCAAAACTGAGTGGAAATCCAAAATTGTACAAGGAGTCCCAAACTCATAGTCAGGGTGATGTCAGAGAAAACATAGTAGAGAGCCAGCACTCTCATCACCAAGGAGTCTTAATAAGCTTACCCCTCTGTTCAGACTAAGTGGATACCATGATACCATATGGGAACTGTACACATTACCCATAGGTAACAAGAAGCCTCTTCCCTGCCTGCTTGGAGGGATGTTGGAGGATGTCTTGTGGAGAGTCAAATTTTTACTAACACTTAGTAAGAACAGTGCTAGCTTCTCCATGGTATCAGTGGAAGCCACATGCAGAACAGTAAAAAGGCATCTCTGCCCTTTCCTAGCCAGATTGATATAAGTGGCTGCTTAGATGGGAATGTGGTCTACATAAGAATCCCTAAGGAATCCATTAAAAAAAAAAGAAATCTCAGATATTAATAATGAGTCCAGCAAGACCCCAAGACATAAGATCAACACATAAAAATTAATTGCATTTTTATATACTAGCAATAAACTTGTGGAATCCGAAAATAAAAAGGCAATATCATTTACAACCATTCAAAAAAAAATCACAGATGTTTAAATCTAAGAAAACTTGTACATGTAAACTAAAAACTATAAAATGCTAATGAAGGAAACAAAACAGGATCTAAATGATGAGATACATTATGTCTCAAAATAGACCTAAATAAATGGTGAGACATACCATGGATTGAAGGACTCAACATAGTAAAGATGTCAACTCTTTGCAAATTATTATACAGGTTTAATATAATTCCTATCAAAATCTGAGCAATTTTGTTTGTATGTTTATTTTTTGGATATAGGACAGTTTATTCTAAAATTTCTATGAAAAGTCAAAGGAACTACAATAGCCATTTTTCTGAAAAAGTGGAATAACAGGGTTATTTAAGATTTATTGTATAGCTTCAGGAGTCAAGACTGTGTAGTATTCACAATGGGATAGACAGACAGGTATATTGAGCAGAGTAGAGAATTCAGAAACAGATCCATACACATACAACCAACTGATATTTGACAAAGGTGAAAAGACTTTTCAACTATTTGTGCTGGAGCAGTGGATATTCATAGTAAAAAATTATATCTCAGCTTGAATTTCAAAACTTATACAAAAAAATTAACTTAAAATGGATGATAGATTTAAATGTACAATTGTAAAAACATAAAACTTTTAAGAGATAACATAGGAGAAAATATTCTGGACTTAGGTCATTAACCACAATCCATTAATGAAAAAATAGATATCTGACTTTATCAAAATTAAAAACCTAATCCAATTAGGAAATGGGAAAAGACATGAAGAGACATTTCATTGAAGAGGATTCATAGATGGTAAATAAGCACAGGAAAAGATGTTCAACACCATTAGCCATTAGAGAATGGCAAATTTGTACCACAATGAGATATCACCACAGACCTTGTAGAACAACTAAAATTATCAAGAATGACTATATACAAAATGCTGGCAAGGATACAGAAAAACTGGCTTTCTCATACATTGCTGGTGGGAATGTGAAATAGCAATACCATTCTGGAAAATGCTTTGGCAGTTTCTTAAAAAAAAATATTAAACTTACACTTAACATGTGACCAACAATTATACTACTGGGCAGTTATCCCAGCAAAATGAAATCTATGTCCACATAAAAACTTACACATGGTTGTTCATAGCAGTTCTATTTGGAGTAGCCAAAGCTAGAAACAACCCATGAGTGAATGGTTAAACATCAGTGATACCCTGGAATTCTTTTGTTTTTTAATGCTTTTTTATATTTATTTATTTTTTGGCTGCGTCGTGTCTTAGTTGTGGCATGCGGACTCTTCTTTGTAGCACCTGGGCTTCTCTCTAGTCGTGGCACACAGGCTTTGTTTCCTCCTGACATGTTGGATCTTAGTTCCCTGACCAGGGATTGAACCAGTGTCCCTTGCATTGCAAGATGGATTCTTAAGCACTGGACCACCAGGGAAGTCCTTGCGATACCCTGGAATGCTACTTAGAAATAAAGTGGACTGAACTGTTGATGCATCTACCAACTTGAAAGTGTCTCAAGGGCACTGTGTTGAATGAAAAAAGCCAGTCTCAAAGTGGTCACACACTGTGTGATTCTATTTATATAACATTCTCAAAACAACAAAATTATAGAGATGGCAGAAAGATTAGTGGTTGCCAAGAGTTATGAGATGTTGGGGGAAGAGTGTGTGTATGACAATAAAGAGATAACGTGAGGGAAACTTTTATCGTGATGGAATAGTTCCGTGTCTTGACATAGTGTGGTGGTGGTTACATGAACATGCACATGTAATAAAAAGAAAATTGGACCTACAATTCATTGAAGTCAAATTCCTGGGTCTGATATTGTACTATAATTATGCAAAATGTAACACTTGGGGGAAATTGGATGAAGGGTAGAGGAGACTCCTCTGTACAGTTTTTACAACTTTCTACAAAACTGCTATTATTTCAAAATAAAAAAGTATATGGGTATACATTATATACATAAATATTATATGTATGTACATTATATACATATGTTATAAATAATATATATATTATATAAATACATATTATATATATAATAGATTTAATGGGCCCATGTAAAGTATATTGACTTACCAATTAACATATATGACAATGTGAAAAGAGAGGCTGTTATATATTTTTAATTGTCCAACCAGTGCATGTGAAGATTCTTCATGTATCCACACCCACCTGGAGGTATGGTAATACGTGGAATCTATTTTCCTTACACAGGCTTTTACTACAGGACCCCTGTTCATTCCTGAGCTTTCTGCTCTGCTCCTTTGTTTTAAAAATAGGAGTTTTGCATGGGAACCTAATAACATAGTTTGTATTTCTAAAATGCTCTGCTTTCTGTGTTGACTTCACCTGATTTCATTTTTGACATGTGCTGCTTCCCTTTATGAGGTTAAGTTGTTGTTGTTTTTCCTTTTGTTCACCGCCATACCCCCTGGACATAGAACATATTAAGAAAACACAATAAAATTTTCAATGAATGGATGCATAAATAAGCATCGGCTAATTAAGGAATTAGACTAAATTTTTGATAGCTTCTAATGAAGTGTAAGATGCTTTTTATTGGGTCTCTGGAGGATACACAGGTGTCAAAGAAAAACAAGTGAATGGCTTCACCACCACTTGTTTTCTTTTTCTTTTAACTTGATTGTTTTTAAAAAAAATTTTTATTGAAGTATCTTTGACTTACAATGTTGTACACTTTTTAAATTAAGTAATCCACTGATTGATTGAGTCATTGTACATTTGCTTGATTTCTATAATAAACACTTACAGGACAGCTAATATTGTTTAATCAAACAGGAATGTATTTTGAGTGTTACAAGTTACAAAGAACTACAGTGAGATAAACTTCTAATTCTGGAGTTTGGGAAGAAAAAGTGAGGATGAAACAAAAGGAATATATATTTTTTAAAAATAAGAATCTGGAGAAATGCGGGGGGAAGAAGGAAAAAGAAAAACTGAAATACACGAGGTGGAATGGTAGACACGTGGTCCAATGCCCACCCTCACCTTGGTCATCCATAATAACCCTTACATAATGAACAGCTTGTATGTAACAACATAAGAGATGCATTCTGCAGGACATGATTCAGTACAACGAAAATAAAATAAAGGCAATTTGTTCAATGATTTTCAAGGAGAAACTGACTGTTCTGCATTGTGCCATGTTGTGATATTCTTGTAGCAGGGACAATAAAAAACAGGGAGAAAAGATGAGTAAGAAATGAAGTTAATTAAAAATACATGTCATATCCAGATGAATTGATTTTAATCATCCAAGTTGTAGAATAACAATTTTAAACATGCAACTATTTATAGAATATCATATTTATTAACCCGTCCTAAGAAATCTAACAAAGATGACTTTTCCAATCAAAGGCCAAGGGAAACTTTAACTGTTTTATGTTGGTAAAAGGTTGTCATAGAAAATTAAACCTGAAACTATAAAATTAGATTTTTCTAAATACCAGAATGCCAGAAAGCTAAACAAAACTGTAAAGAAAAAAAGTAATACTTGAATGATCAACCAGAAATTAATAAAAATCATTACATTGAGGGGATAGGTGGGAACAGGGTAAAAGAGTGAGAACTAGACATACGATTTACATATTATTTTTTATAGTTTTGGGTTTTTAAGCATATAAATTATTTACAATTTCAAAAATAAAAATTAAATTATGAAGATGAAATTGGAAAATAAGAGACCTAGGTGTGTAAAACAGATAATAAAACTACAGAAAAGAAAAATTAACCTAACAAAATATTTGGTGATTTTTTTTTTTTTTTTTTTTGTGGAACACGGGCTTCTCACTGTTGTGGCCTCTCCCATTGTGGAGCATAGCTCTGGACGCACAGGCTCAGCAGCCGTGGCTCATGGGCCCAGCCACTCCACGGCATGTGGGATCTTCCCGGACCGGGACATGAACCCATGTCCTCTGCATCAGAAAGCGGACTCTCAACCACTGCGCCACCAGGGAAGCCCTTTGCTGATTATTTAAGTATTTAACTTTGAAATCATTTTAGATTTACAGAGAAGTTACAAAATAGTATTTCTTTTCCCCCACTTCCCCTAGTGTTTTCTCATATAATAATCGTATATTTACAAAAACTGTGAAAATAATATTGTAAGAATACTATCAACAATTTTATTCTAATTTCACAGGTTTTTCTATTTATGCCCTTTTTCATAGAATCCAATCCATTATACCCATTGCAGTTTGCCTTCATGACTCTGTATTCAAGGTTAATGTGTGATGGTTTTTTGGTCGTCCCCTGTTTTTCATGACCTTATCAGTTTTGAAAGGTACTGGTCAGCTATTTTTTACAATATCCTTGAATTTGGGTTTGTTTAAGGTTTTGTCGTGATTCAGCTGAGACTATGGATTTGGGGGAAGAACTCACAAATGTCAAGTGCCCTTGCTGTATCAAACAGGGGGTATATGATCTCAGTATGAGTTAATTATGGTGATATTGATATTGAACACTTGGTTAATGTGGTACCTGCCAAGTTTCTCTACTGAAAAAAAAAATTATTTTTCTCTTGCCAGAAGCTATTTGTTACAAGTCAGATACAGTCCACACCCAAGAGTAGAGAATTAAACTTCATTTTTGGAGGGATGGTTACCAAACAATTAGTGGACATACATTAAAATCAACACATCAATCAATAGATAATTTTAGGGGATATTTGGATTCTATTCAAATAGGCTTTTTCTTTGTCATAAAGTTTCCCACACTTTTTATAACATTCATCAGTGCATTTTGCCTGCAGCAGTAATTACAGTAAACAGTGATTTTCTGTATCCCTCACTCCTTCTCCATTTATAATTGGGACTTTTTCTCCAGGCAATGCATCCCTCTCCCCATTCATTTATTTACTTATGCTACCATTTATTTATATCAGCATCAACTCCCTGATACTGGTTTTGTTGTTTTGATTATAATTCATTATAATTCTATTATTATTTATATTGCTCCTCAGACTGTTCCAATTTCAGCCACTAGGAGCTGTCTCACATGCCTCTTTTTTGTTTTCTTTCCTACATTCTAGAACTAGATGTGCCAGACTCATATTTTCCTTGCTCATTTGCTAATTAGCCATTTCTCTAAATAGTTCAGTTCCTTTTATTGGTGAATAGTGTTTAGAAACCAAATCTGTGCCCCAAGTTTTGCTCATTACTATTTTGTTATATGTTTCTAGACCATCTCTGCAGAAAGATCATGGGTTATTTTACATACATATAACATGTATGTAATTTTAACATGTTATATGTATGTGAAATAGAACATGTATGTAAAATAACCATGTTGACAGATCTTTATTTATATCTCTATATGTATGTAGAACAAAATAAACTGGAGTGCATGCTGATTTCTGATTCTAATCCAGTAACACAGTATTTGTTCTAGCCTCCTCTCTCCTTGTTTATTTATAACTTTTATGTAATAGGATACCTGGCTCCCTTTTTCCATAATATGTTTGCTGATTTGGTCATTTCTGGTATACATGCAAAGCATTTTCAAAACTGCTAACCCATATCCCTGTGAGAAACAAAGTTATCCATTAAGCAGAGAGTTTATGTACAGTTGTTTTTATTGCCCACCTTATAGAATACAGTCAAAAGACTCTTTTCCAAAGTTACCAAGCCAGCTCCTTTTTACTTACCTCCCCATGGCACATGTGGATGTGCCATGCATGTACAAAGAGCAGATTCGCTTGTCACAGTTCACATTTCATCCTGGGATTCCACAACACCCTGGTTGATTTCTTAAAATTAGCATAAAGTTCACCCTTTTATTGGTTTTAAAAATGTATAGAGTCATTTGCCTACCACCTTGGTAACATAAAAATGGTTCATTCAATCACACAAAATCTCCTTCTGTGATCTCTGTTGAAATCTCTTTCCATTTCCCTGACCCTTGGTGACAACTGATCTTTGTTTCTGTTGATTATGGTTGTACCTTTCCAGAATACCAGATAAAGGGGATCACACAATAGCTATCACAGCACTGCTCAATTTATATTTCTCTAAATGACTCACATACTCCACAGCATGAACAGCAAGGCTTTGGAGCTTGCTCTTTCACTTATCAAATGCATTCACAATATAACCGTGTAGATTAATAAAAATGTATTTTTCTATTCTTTTTTATTGCTGATTGGTGTTTTGTTGTATGGATGTACCACAGTTTGTATATACATTCACTTGAAAATCATCTAGGTTGTTTCTAGTTTTTGGTCATTACAAATAAAGCTGTTATAAATACTTTCAGATAGGTCTTGGTATGCATATGTTTTAGTTCACTTGGAAAGAAATTCAGAGGTGGGGGACTTTCTTGGTGGCACAGTGGTTAAGAGTCCACCTGCCAATGCAGGGGACATGGGTTAGAGCCCTGGTCTGGGAAGATCCCACATGCCGCAGAGCAACTAAGCCAGTGTGCCACAACTACTGAGCCTGCACTCTAGAGCCCATGAGCCACAACGAATGAGCCCATGTGCCACAACTACTGAAGCCCGAGCACCTAGAACCCATACTCCACACCAAGAGAAGCCACGGCAATGAGAAGCCCATACACTGCAATGAAGAGTAGCCCCCACTTGCCACAGCTAGGGAAAGCCCAGGGCGCAGCACTGAAGACCCAACTCAGCCAAAAATAAATAAGTAAATAAATAAATTAATTTAAAAATAAAAATAAAAAACAATTTAGAGGTGGTATTGCTGGGTCCCATGGTAAGTGTAAATGTAACTTTATAAGTAATTGTCAAATTATTTTCTAAAATGACAGTGACATTTTCCACTGGAACCAGAAATGAGTAAGAGTTTATGTTGATCTGCATCCTCACCAGCATTTGATGTTGTGAATGTTTTATGTTGTTGTTTCTTTTGTTTTCTTTTGTGTTTGCTGCTTTAGTTGGTGTCTATGACATTTACTTGGAATTTAAATTTGCATTTCCCTAATGATAAATGGTGCTGAGAATCAATTAACAGAGTTATTTTCCACACAAATTTAATTGTTGGTGAAGTGCTTGTCCATTTTTTAGTGAGTTGTTTACTTTTTTATTGTTGGGATTTAGGTTTTTAAGACAATATTCTAGATGTCTTTTTTAAGATATAATTTGCAAGTGTTTTCTCCCAGTTTGGGTTTTTCTTTTCAACTGTAACAATTTCTTTTAAAGAGTAAAATCTCCTAAATTTGATACATCCAGCTTGTCATTTTTTTCCTTATGGATAATGCTTTTGTTGTAATAACTTATTGTTAAATTCAAGGTCATCAGATTTGCTCTCATAATTTCTTTAGGGTTTCTATAGCTGAATGATTTGCATTTATGTCTATGATCAATCATGAGTGAAGTTTTGTATAAGATGTGAGATATAAGCCAAAGATGTTTGTTTTATTTATATTTACTCACTTATTGCATATAGATGTACAATTATTCTAGTAACAGCTGCTGAAAATAGTACATTTTCTCTGTTAAATTGTCTTGGCACCTTTACCATAAATCTGTTCACTATTTTTGTGAGTCGAATTCTGGGCTCCTTATTCTGTTCTACTTAATCTATGGATCTATCCTTTCACCAAAACCATAATCTTTATTATGGTAGCTTCATATTAATACCTATGGAAGGATAGTGTGGGTCCCAAATACTTGTTTTCCTTTTAGAGTTATCTGACTATTTTAGTTTCTTTGCCTTCCCATGTATATTTTAAAACTGGTTGTTAAAGTACACACAAAAAATTGTAGGAATTTGAATAGTAGTCTACTACTCCTCTAGATCAAATTGGAGATAATTGACATTTTAACAATATTGTATGTTCTATCTCATAATTATGGTACATTTCTCAATTTTTAAAAATCTTTGCATTCTTTTCAAATATTTTATGGATTGTTATTATTTTTTCTTACAAGTATAGTGAAATCAATAAGTGGAAGCATGTATTTGAGCCTGCTTTAAACTACAAATTCAAATTTTAAAAATAATTATAGATAATTCAGGTTACCTATTTCTTCTTGAGTTTCTAACTTGTGTATTTTAAGGATTTCTTCCATTTCATTGAATTTATTGAACTTATGGACCTAGACTTGTGTGTAGTATTTAGTTCTTATCCTTTGAATATCTGTAGGGTTAGTAGTGATATCTTTTCTTTTCTTCCTGATATTTGAAATTTGTGTCTTTATCTTTTTTCCTGGTCAATCTTGGTAGAAGTTCATACATTGTATTGATTCTTTCAAACAGTTTATCTATTATTTTGTTTTGAATTTCATTTATTTTTGCTCTTGATTTTATTGTCTACTTGCTCTGAAATTAATTTACTTTTCTTTCTCTTATTTCTTAGGGTAAACGCCTAGGTTAATTACTTTAAATTGTGTTTTTTTCTACTATAATAATTTAGTGCATGCAGTTTTCCTCTAAGCACTGCTTTACCTGAAGTTCAAATAGTTTGACATGATGTATTTTCATTTCATTAGGTTCAAACTAAATTTTATTTCCCTTGAGAGATTCTCTTTGACTTATGAGTTATTTTAAAGTGTGTCACTTGGGCTTCCCTGGTGGCGCAGTGGTTGAGAGTCCGCCTGCTGATGCAGGGGACATGGGTTCGTACCCCGGTCTGGGAAGATCCCACATGCCGTGGAGCGGCTGGGCCTGTGGGCCATGGCCGCTGAGCCTGAGCATCCGGAGCCTGTGCTCCGCAATGGGAGAGGCCACAACAGTGAGAGGCCCGCGTACCACAAAAAAAAAAATAAAAATAAAGTGTGTCACTTAATTTCCAACTATTTGGGGATTTTCCAGATATGTTTCTGTTACGACTTCTATTTCAACTCTTTTATGAACTAAAAATGAATTCATGTCATTTAATTCCTTTCAGATTTGCTATGATTTGTTTCATGGCTCACAATATCAACTATGTGGGTCCATGTTTCTTGTACACTTAAGAATATTGTATATTTTTCTAGTATTTGTTGAGTGTTCTATACCTGGCAATTTTGTCCAGTTCCCTAATGGCTTTGTTTAGGTCTCTATAACATACTGTATTTCTCCCTAATGGTTCTATCAATTACAGAGAGAAGAGTATAGCAGCCTCCAACTATACTGTGCATATGTCTATATCACTTTTCAGATCTATTATAGTATCATATATGAAGCTTTATTGTTAAGTATGTACAACAATTTAGTATTGTCATATATTCTTGAAGAATTGACCTACTTATCAATATGTTCATTTCATGTCATTCACTGTATGAATCCAAGTTTCTGATCTATATTATATTCCTTCTCCCTGTACAACTTCCTTAAGCTTTCTTTGTAGAGTAGTCTACTGTTAGTGGATTTCCTAAGATTTTTTTTTTCTTTATTTGTCTTAGAAAATCTTTATTTTTCCTTAGTTTTTTAAGACTACCTTCTTTGGATATATGATTCTGGATTGACAGTGTTTTATCCTTCAGTATTTAATTTAAAAAAAAATTTCTTCTTACCTAAGTTATGACTATAAGTTACTTGTAATTCTTATTCCATCCCATTGTAAATAATGAATCCGACTCCATTATATTTCAAGAATTTTTCTTCATTTTCTAGTAGTTTGAATATGTCTATGCAAAAATTTTTATGTTTATTTTACTTAGTGTTCTACTAACTTTTTGAATTTGTGGTTTAGAATCTACATTAATTTTGGAAACATTTGGGAATAGTTTCTTTAATATTTCTTCTGTTCCATTTTCTTTTCTTCTTTGGGGATTCCAACTACATGGATTTTAGAATCGTTTATATAGCTCTTGTGTACTGCTTTTCACCTATGTTATCTTTACTTTTTGCATTGCATAATTTCTATTGACCTATCTCTTAATTTCAATGACTCTTTTCTTAGCTGTATTGAATCTACTGATGATTCTGTCAAAACACTATCACATTACAGATTTTTAAAAAATTCTTTCTTATAATATCTATCTCATTTACAAATTTATGTCTTAATTTTGTTCCAATGATGGTGTTATTTCTTCATACTCTGTTTTATCTTGTAGTTTTTTCCTCTAGGTTTAATTTTTTTTAATTATTAAAAGCTGGATATGAGGTAGATAACATTAGATACACTATGATTGAAGTTAAGCTAGACTTTCTTTCTCCCAGGGCTTTAGTAGGGAAATTTATATTAATATTCAATATAATCAGTAGTTCAGCTGAGTGTAAAATTTGAGATTGACCACATTATCCTAAGGGCACTCCAGGCTTCATATTCTGCTTGTGATTTTTTTGAGTTATCTGTGCTCATGATACCTTGTGTTAGTTTGTGGACTAATTTGTCAGAGAATTTGTATCAAAGTTTTCCTCCTTCTTGTCTTTGAGCATCTCTGGTTTGCTTTGGATTTTTCTTTTGTATTGCTTCTCAAATAGAATTGACCTGTTGCTTTTCTGAAAGCTGAATTCACAGTAACTTTTTCTTGTTATTTCCTTTATTTCTTGCCAATGTGGTGGTGTGGCACAGAGAAGCATTCTTTGGTATTTTTACCAAGTCTTAAATTAAGGCAGGCACTGTGAAACTTTGGGCTTGTGGCATTTGAGCATGCTCCTACCCCTCCCTCAGTTGGGATGCTGGTCATAGCATATAATACTGCATTGCCTTGTGGGTAGAGTTTTCTTATTTTTCTTTCCCTATTCTCCATACTTTAATGGCAATGTGTTTCCTCGGGATCCCGAAGCTACTATTTTTATTTTAGCTTTCCTCTGCAGAGTAAGGTTTTTGGTTCACAGATAGAAATAAGATTGATCTGGGCTGAAATCCACTCCCAGCCATCATGGTGACAGAATCTTTCTCAAAATTCTTACCAATTTTCCCTTTAAGGGAAAGCCTATGAGAGGGTCAAATTCCTCTGTATCCAAGGTCTCCATGTGAGCCAACAATTGGGCTTTAGCAATTTATTAAAAATTTCTAGGGGGATAGCTTCAAGATGGCTGAGGAGTAAGATGTGGAGATCACCTTCCTCCCCACAAATACATCAAAAATACATCTACATGTGGAACAGCTTCTAGAGAACACCTACTGAACACTGGCAGAAGATCTCGGACTTCCCAAAAGGTGAGAAATTCCCCACATACCTCAGTAGGGCAAAAGAAAAAACAGGGACAAAGAATAGGGATGAGACCTGCACCTCTGGGAGGGAGCTGTGAAGGAAGAAAATTTCCACACACTAGGAAGCCCCTTCACTGGCAAAGATTGGGGGTGAGTGGGAGGGAAGCTTCGGAGCCACAGAGGAGAATGCAGCAACAGGGGTGCAGAGAGCAAAGTGGAGCGATTCCCACACAGAGGATTGGTGCCAACCAGTTTTCACCAGCCTGACAGTCTTGTCTGCTCAGCCACCGGGACGGGTGGGGGTTGGGACCTGAGGCTCCAGCTTCGGAGGTCAGATCTCAGAGAGAAGACTGGGGTTAGTGGTGTGAACACAGCCTGAAGGGGGCTAGTGCACCAGAGCTAGCCAGGAGGGAGTCCAGGAAAATGTCTGGAACTGCCTAAGAGGCAAGAGACCATTGTTTCAGGGTGCATGAGGAGAGGGGATTCAGAGCACCGCCTAAATGAGCTCCAGAGATGGACGTGAGCCTTGGCTATCAGTGCGGACACCAGAGATAGGCGTGAGATGTTAAGGCTGCTGCTGCAGCCACCAGGAAACCTGTGTGCAAGGACAGGTCACTATCCACATGACCACTTTCCCCAGGGAGGCTGTGCAGCCCGCCACTGCCAGGGTCCCGTGATCCAGGGACAACTTCCCTGGGAGAACACATGGCGTGCCTCAGGCTATTACAATGTCACTTTGACCTCTGCTGCTGCAGGCTTGCCCCGCATTCTGTACCCTTCCCTCCCCACAGCCTGAGTGAGCCAGAGCGCCCTAATCAGCTGCTACTTTAACTCAGTCCTGACTGGGAGGGGAAAAGACGCCCTCAGGTGACCTACATGCAGAGGCGGGGCCAATACAAAGCTGAAACCCAGGAGCTGTGCGAACAAAGAAGAGAAAGGGAAATCTCTCCCAGCAGCCTCAGGAGCAGCAGATTAAAACTCCACAATCAACTTGACGTACCTGCATCTGTGGAATACCTGAATAGACAATGAAACATCCCAAAATTGAGGTGGTAGACTTTGGGATCAACTGTAGACTTAGGGTTTGCTTTCTGCATCGAATTTGTTTCTGTTTTATGTTTATCTTAGTTTACTATTTAGAGCTTATTATCATTGGTAGATGTGTTTATTGATTTGGTTGCTCTCTTCCTTAAAAAAAAAATATATATATATATATATTTTTTTTCCTTTTTCTCCTTTTGTG
>RJWK010005741.1:30305-54801 GCA_004363435.1 Platanista minor
TTTTTTTTTTTTTTTAGGTTCCATATATATGTGTTTCCATACAGCATTTTTTTTTCTCTATCTGACTTACTTCCCTCTGTATGACAGACACTAGGTCCATCCACTTCACTACAAGTAACTCAATTTCATTTCTTTTTATGGCTGAGTAATATTCCATTGTATATATGTGCCACATCTTCTTTCTCCATTCATCCGATGATGGACACTTAGGTTGTTTCCATCTCCTGGCTATTGTAAGTAGAGCTGCAGTGAACATTGTGGTACATGTCTCTTTTTAAATTATGGTTTTCTCAGGGTATATGCCCAGTAGTGGGATTGCTGGGTCATATGGAAGTTCTATTTTTATTTAAGGAACCTCCATACTGTTCTCCATAGTTGCTGTACCAATTTATATTCCCACAAACAGTGCAAGAGGGTTCCCTTTTCTCCACACCCTCTCCAGCATTTATTGTTTGTAGATTTTTTGATGATGGCCATTCTGACCGGTGTGAGGTGATACCTCACTGTAGTTTTGATTTGCATTTCTCTAATGATTAGTGATGTTGATCATCCTTTCATGTGTTTGTTGGCAATCTGTATATCTTCTTTGGAGCAATGTCTATTTAGGTCTTCTGCCCATTTTTGGATTGGGTTGTTTGGTGTTTTGATATTGAGCTGCATGAGCTGCTTGTAAATTTTGGAGATTAATCCTTTGTCAGTTGCTTCATTTGCAAATATTTTCTCCCATTCTGAGGGTTGCCTTTTAGTCTTGTTTATGGTTTCTTTTGCTGTGCAAAAGCTTTGAAGTTTCATTAGGTCCCATTTGTTTATTTTTGTTTTTATTTCCATTTTTCTAGGAGGTGGGTCGAAAAGGATCTTGCTGTGATTTATGTCATAGAGTGTTCTGCCTATGTTTTCCTCTAAGAGCTTTATAGTGTCTGGCCTTACAGTGAGATCTTTAATCCATTTTGAGTTTTTTTTTTTTTTTTTTTTTTTTTTTTTTTTTTTTTTTTTGTGTTTTTTTTTTTTTTTTTTTTTTTTTTTTTTTTTTTTTTTTTTTTTTTTTGTGTTTGGTTTTGTGGTGGGTTTTTTTTTTTTTTTTGTGTTTTTTTTTTTTTTTTTTTTTTTTTTGCAGTACACGGGCCCCTCACTGCTGTGACCTCTTCTGCTGTGGAGCACAGGCTCCGGACGCGCAGGCTCAACAGCCATGGCTCACGGGCCCAGCTGCTCCGCAGCACGTGAGATCTTCCCTGACCGGGGCATGAACCTGCGTCCCCTGCATCGGCAGGTGGACTCCCAACCACTGCGCCACCACAGAAGCCCTTGAGTTTATTTTTGTGTATGGTGTTAGGGAGCATTGTAATTTCATTATTTTACATGTAGCTGTCCAGTTTTCCCAGCACCACTTATTGAAGAGGCTGTCTTTTCTCCATTGTATATCCTTGCCTCTTTATCAAAGATAAGGTGACCATATGTGCGTGGGTTTATCTCTGTCCTTTCTATCCTGTTTGATTGACCTGTAATTCTGTTTTTGTGCCAGTACCATACAGTCTTGATTACTGTAGCTTTGTAGTATAGTCTGAAGTCCAGAAGCCTGATTCCTCCAGCTACGTTTTTCTTTCTCAAGATTGCTTTGGCTATTTGGGGTCTTTTGTGTTTCCATACAAACTGTGAAACTTTTTGTTCTAGTTCTGTGAAAGATGCCACTGGTAGTTTGATAGAGGTTGCATTGAATCTGTAGATTGCTTTGGGTAGTATAGTCAACTTCACAATGTTGATTCTTCCAATCCAAGAACATGGTATATCTCTCCATCTGTTTGTATCATCTTTAACTTCTTTCATCAGTGTCTTATTTTTCTGCATACAGGTCTTTTGTCTCCTTAGGTAGGTTTATTCCTAGATATTTTATTCTTTTTGTTGCAGTGGTAAAGAGTAATGTTTCCTTAATTTTTCTTTCATTTTATTCATCATTATTGTATAGGAATGCAAGAGATTTCTGTACATTAATTTTGCATCCTGCTACTTTACCGAATTAATTGATTAGCTCTAGTAGTTTTCTGGTAGCATCTTTATGGTTCTCTATTTATAGTATCATGTCATCTGCAAACAATGACAGTTTTACTCCTTTCTGATTTGGATTCCTTCTATTTCTTTTTCTTCTCTGATTGCTGTGGCTAACACTTCCAAGACTATGTTGAATAAGAGTGGTGAGAGTGGGCAAACTTGTCTTGTTCCTGATCTTAGAGGTAATGGTTTAAGTTTTTCACCATTGAGAACAATGTTAGCTGTGGGTTTTTCATATATGGCTTTTATTATGTTGAGGTAGGTTCCCTCTATGCCTACTTTCTGGAGAGTTTTTATGATAAATGGGTGTTGAATTTTGTCAAAAGCTTTTTCTGCATCTATTGAGATGATCATATAGTTTTTTCCTTCAATTTGTTAATATGGTGTATCACATTGATTGATTTACTGATATTGAAGAATCCTTGCATTCCTGGAATAAACCCCACTGAATCATGGTGTATGATCCTTTTAATGTGCTGTTGGATTCTCTTTGGTAGTATTTTGTTGAGGATTCTTGCATCTATGTTCATCAGTGTTATTGGCCTATAGTTTTCTTTTTTTGTGACATCTTTGTCTGGTTTTGGTATCAGGATGGTGGTGGTCATGTAGAATCAGTTTGGGGGTGTTCCTCCCTCTGCTATACTTTGGAAGAGTTTGAGAAGCATAGGTGTTAGCTCTTCTCTAAATGTTTGATAGAATTCACCTGTGAAGCCATCTTGTCCTGGGCGTTTGTTTGTTGGAAGATTTTTAATGACTGTCTCAATTTCAGTGCTTGTGATTGTTCTGTTTATATTTTCTCTTTCTTCCTGGTTCAGTCTCAGCAGTTTGTGCTTTTCTAAGAATTTGTGCATTTCTTCCAGATTGTCGTTTTTATTGGCATATAGTTGCTTGTAGTAATCTCTCATGATCCTTTGTATTTCTGCATTGTCAGTTGTTACTTCTGCTTTTTCATTTTTAATTCTGTGGATTTGAGTCTTCTCCCTTTTTGTCTTGATAAGTCTGTCTGCTAATGGTTTATCAATTTTGTTTATCTTCTCAAGGAACCAGCTCTTATTTTTTTTCATCTTTGCTGTTGTTTCCTTCATTTCTTTTTCATTTATTTCTCATCTGATCTTTATGATTTCTTTCCTTCTGCTATCTTTGGGTTTTTTTTGTTGTTGTTGTTGTTCTTTTTTCTCTAATTGCTTTAGGTGTAAAGTTAGGTTGTTTATTTGAGATGTTTCTTGTTCCTTGAACTAGTTTTGTATTGCTATAAATTTCGCTCTTAGAACTGCTTTTGCTGAAATAGGTTTTGGATTGTCGTGTTTACATTGTCATTTGTTTCTAGGTATTTTTTGATTTCCTCTTTGATTTCTTCAGTTACCTCTTTGTTGTTTAGTAGTGTATTGTTTAGCCTCCATGTGTTTGCATTTTTTACAGATTTTTTCCTGTAATTGATATCTATTCTCATAGCATTGTGATTGGTAAAGGTACTTGATATGATTTCAATTTCCTTAAATTTATCAAAGCTTGATTTGTGACCCAAGATATGGTCTATCCTGGAGAATGTTCCATGAGCACTTGAGAAGAAATTGTATTCTGTTTTTTTTTGGATGGAACGTCCTGTAAATATCAATTAAGTCCATCTTATTTAATGTGTCACTTAATGATTGTGTTTCCTTATTTATTTTCATTTTGGATGATCTGTCCATCGGTGAAAAGTGGGATGTTAAAAGTCCCCTATTATGATTGTGTTGCTGTCAATTTCCCCTTTTTTGGCTGTTAGCATTTGCCTTATGTATTGTGGTGCTCCTATGGTGGGTGCATAAATATTTACAATTTTTATATCTTCTTCTTGGGTAGATCCCTTGATCATTATGTAGTGTCCTTCTTTGTCCCTTGTAATAGTCTTTATGTTAATGTCTATTTTGTCTGATATGAGAATTGTTACTCTAGCTTTCTTTTGATTTCCATTTGCATGGGAAATCTTTTTCCATGCCCTCAGTTTCAGTCTTTATGTGTCCCTAGGTCTGAAGTGGGTCTGTTGTAGACAGCATATATGGGTCTTATTTTTGTATCCATTCAGCCAGTCTATGTCTTTTGGTTGGAGCATTTAATCCATTTACATTTAAGGTAATTATTGATATGTATGTTCCTGTTACCATTTTCTTAATTGCTTTGGGTTTGTTTTTGTAGGTCTTTTTCTTCTCTTCTCTTTCCTGCCTAGAGAAGTTCCCTTAGCATTTGTTGTGAAGCTGTGTCTTAAATAAAAATAAATGGTCAATTCTAACCAGAATGAAAGAGGATTTCTTCATGAAAAAGATAATAATTATGAGTCAAAATCATGACCTGGAATTGGCCACATCTGGAATCTAGTAAACTATGCAGTTTTTTTTATTATTCTCCCAATTAGCTAAACACTGAATCCAGGCTTCAGGACTTACTTTTTTCCCAAGCAGCATAATTAAGTTGTGAAACCTTTCTGCTTTTCTTGGTTTCCTCTGGAATCAAAGCCTTATTCTGACCTCAGTTGGTGATGGGGAGTCCCTGCCATCTTGTTTCTCCTGTGTGTACCTTATTTCTTCTGTGGATTCCCACTTGGATCCTACGATCCATGGAAAATGGTGACTGATGTTCACTGCCCAAGATGTTCTCACTCTTCAGTTTCCCAATGATGGGATCCTCCAACAACGTGAATTCCTTTAAATGTCCTACTTTGAGATAGAATTGAAGGAGCTGACTCTATACACCCTGCCCAGCCTCCCCATAACATACCTGGGGTTTGATTACTAGTAAATGTTAAACTAAGAATGGAATCCAGAACTGTGACTTCCAGAGTAATGTTCCTTCTCTACTTTTCTTGTAACTTCTGGTGACGTTTTAGCTATCACCTTTTAATTCGTCTTCCTTTCTCTATTGTTCTGTCCTCTGTATATAATATATGATACGGTTAAAATATTTATTACAGTATGCATAATATATTGTATATATGAATGTGTGTAAATAAATATCTGTATACACTTAAACACACCCATTTTATTTTTAAGTGAGTCCACACATGTATTAGTCAGGGCTCTCCAGAGAAACAGAATCACTTATATTTAATTATATACATTTTTATTTTTTTCAAAATTGGACCCTTTATTTTTGGAATGTCACCAATGTCATTTTGGCTTGGAGACACACTGTGAAGTTTCAGAGGAAAAGTGGGTCAGTAGGAGACAGGAGAATGTCTATCAGCTGCACCAACCATTTCCTTTTAGGGAGGAAAATCAGCCACACAAAGAATAAAATTGGTTTTGTTGTGCCGGATAAACAAAAGGATGGGGTGGTCCTCATAGAACCTGGAGATCATTCTTACAGGTGGCATCATCATGATGGCAGCAGTTGTTGCCATTATCTCCATGCCTTTTTCATTGACGTCCACGAAGGACCTGTGCATGACCTTGGGCAGAAAGAGGTCTCTCTTGGATGACACTCCAGAAGAGTTGCCCTGACCTGCTCCAAGGCATCCATCATTACCAGACTGCAAAGGGCATCCTGCCTATCCTATTTCTCCACCAGTTTAAATCTAAGGAGGAAACCTTCCACCTCTTCTTCATCCATCATGTCTAGTTTTGTCCATTCTATGATTTTCTCATAAGTAAGTTATTTTTCCACCCTTTTCCAACTGGTCTTTTCATCTGGAAGCATGATGAACATATTCAGTTTCTTGCCAATATGGGGAAGCACGAAAATTTTGGTGAATAGTTCTATATAGGTGTTTTTAAAGGTATATTCCTTAAACATCGTTTGCACAGGCTTGTCTTCATTCTTGCTGACTTTCCATTGTCTTTCTTTGGTCTGCACTTTGTTAAGTTGATGAGCCCAGTTTCCTTTGAATTATATGGCATTCACAGGAATCAGATTAGTCACAGAATTAACTGAATTTGGAGACAGCAACTCTATAATTTTAACTTTTGGTTACCCAGGTGTTTATGTGGTTTCTGGACTCCTCTGAAATGTTGCTCAAGTCGACTCTTCCATCTCTGCTTGGTAGAATTTGCAACAGGAATCTCTGAAAGATGAGAGGAACACACAGGACTTTTCTCCAAGGAGACTGTTGGCTGTTCTAAGCAAGTACAGTGTGCAAGTTCTGTTAACCTTGATGAGGAGTAACTGGAAACCCTGGTGAGCATCTTCACCTCTGCCTCTGCTTTTACTTAAAGAAATGCCTGGGACACCTGGACTGTGGTTTTTCCACTTGCTCCCTTGAAAACCATGACCAGGGCAGAGGAGATGCTCATGGGGTAGAAAAACATGTTTCTCAATATCTGTACAAGTCAGAAGTATATTATAATATACTTATGTATAACATAATTACATACATACACATTTACATATATATGTGTGTGCGTGTGTGTGTGTGTATATATATATATACACACACACACACACACACACACACACATATATATATATTTCCTTTGGAATAAAGAATTGACTCATATGATTATGGAAACTGAGAAGTCTCAAGACCTGCAGTCACCAAGCTAGAGGACTAGGAGAGCTGATGGTGTAGCTCCAGTCTGAAAGCCAACAGGCTGGAGATCCCACAAGAGAGGATCCAATGTTTCAGTTCCAGGGCAAAGCCAGGAAATGACTGATTTCCCAGTGAAGGCATTCAGGCAGGAGGAGTTTTTCTTACTCAGACTTTTTTCAGGTCTTGTTACTTAGTAAGAGGCTCCCTCATAGTGGAAAGGCCAATCTCCTTTACTTAGTGCACTGACTGAAATGCTAATCTCATCCGGAAACACCTTCGGATACGCATCCAGAATAATGTTTGACCAATTGTCTGGTCACCCTGTGGCCCAGTCAAGCTGACATATAAAATTAGCCATCACAACACATAATTAAATGCAATTAATCGTTGCATTCAAATATTTGCCAAGAATATCATTACCTTTATTTTTAAAAAATCTTTATAAGCAGATATTATCATTTGAATAGAAACCTGCATACATTGCAGAGAAGAAGGTCCTCTACCTCCTGCTCATGTTCCAGGATAAGATGTTTATTTTACATGGTTGAAAATTGAAAAAGAGATTCTGGAAGTGGGTCAGTAGAAAATCAGAAAGCCTCCTAAAGGGAAACTCATTTAAAAGTGGGCTAATCATGGTCTTATGGGTCCCCCACCCCCACCCCCAAACAAGGTTTACTACTGTAATGAGTTTGAGCTTTTCTCCAAATACATTTTTTTTTTCATCAAGAAGAAAAAAATTCTATCTTCAGATGTTTCTCTGAGTGTCATTGTTTCATATTCTATTTTAATTATCCACTAGATACACTAAAGTATATTAAAATAAAAGTGAAACGAAGTCCCTTTTACATCAACCTGTGGAACAACTCCAGAAATGATTTATAATACATTCATTCATTCTGGGAAGACTTTGCCACATATGGATCTGCCACATGGGATTTTTTTTCCCTCAAGCTGTCAACTTTGTTACTAAACCACTGAGACTACAGTTTTTGTCTGAGGCCAAATCTCTCATTCTTTTTCTTTTCTGCAGACCTCTCACTGGCTTCAAAGAGGAGATACAGGAAGAAGGCCTTTCTTTAGTTCTTGGGAACCGGGGCAGAGGTGCTTTTTCATCATTTAACAATACAAATAAGGAGAGAAAAAATGAACATAGCTAACTTTACTGTAGCAACTTATTGCAGGGGGGACATTGGTACATCATACAGGAGCTAGATGATTTCAGGCGTTGCTTCCGTACTAATCCTCTCCTTGAGCACACATAAGGGAAACGAGTTGTATGGCTGTCATTTTATTCTCTGCTATTATTTAATAGAGACCTTCATCCAAGACAAATGGGATTTTATTAGGAAAAAACTAAGTACAAATGTGAATCATCTATTCTAGTCTTGTGGAAAGGCTCCTTTTATACTTATTCTAAGCCTTGCTTTCGTACTTACTCATTAATTCTGTTGAACTAATGCAACAATCACTTTCTCTGAGTACTGTTAAAATATTATTAGAGTCACAAATTTACTCATAGTCTTATCTTTTGAGAGTTTCAAAGTAATGAAACCTAAGACTAGTGCAGAGATTATAAAGAGGGTGCGATTTTCTCTCCTCTTGCACGTGGGAAATGTTCAATAAATGTTAGCTGTCATCACTGCTATTACGAATATTAATTGTTATTTGCCCTCTCATTCTGCCATTGAGACCTGTTGGCTATCCCAATGCCACCACCAAAACACATTCACCTGCATACTGGCAGAACAACAGCCCACCATTCACATTTACACTCAGAGAAATCCAACTGAAAGATTCCACACTGACCAATTCACAAGGGGGTTAATGTACATCCCTGTACCTGAAGACAAGAAGAATGCCATCCTCGCCTGCTCCCCAACCATAAGAATACAAGACTAAGAGGGAAAAAAAGGAAAACTTTCTATTTTCTTCCATACTGCCAAGAGCTCCCTGTATGATGCAAAGGAATAAGCCCAGATTTTTAGAGTCAAAGAGACCTGAGTTTGAATCTCAGCTTCCTGCTTTACTAAATCTGTGATCTGAGTTTAATATACTTCTCTATAAAATGGAGCTAGGGAGAACCTACATCATAAAATATTTCCTATCCCAACTCATGTCTCAGGGACTTAAAATCAGTAATTATGAAAGGGTCCAGGCTCTGCTAAAAATTTCCATCGATTTTCTTATAATTAAAAGTCCGGAAATTGGGCTAGAAAATCCTCTTCCAAGGTAACTTATGGCACTATGAAATTATGTTATACATAGATTCCTGAAGCTCCTAGTTACATGACAGTCCTTAGTTAGCCTTTGGGAATTACCACGATCTTGACATCAATCTTTTTTTCCCCTAATTTCCCCAGTGATGAAATTTTTTGCTTTAATTTAATATCTTTGTAGGCTGCCAAAGCTCTGTAGGCTTAAGCTTTGGTCTTTTAAGCTTGGGTCTTATGAATTTAAGTACCCTCACCTCATGAGTTACAGCCAAGATAAGCATTCTGCTAGATGCTGGCTATACTTATTCCAACTATCAATATATGCTTAAGAACTGGGGGATAAACATAGAATGGGTTTACAGACCTGTTCTGAGACTATCTCAGTTCAAACCTCCATAAATCCTGCCATTTGCAGTAACATGGATGGACCTAGAGAAGATCACACTGACTGAAGTAAGTCAGACAGAGAAAGACAAATACCACATGATATCACTAATATGTGGAATCTAATAGATGACACATATGAACTTATATACACAACAGAAACAGACTCACAGACATAGAAAACAAAGTTATGGTTACCAGGGGGAAGGGGGATAGGAGGAGGGATAAATTAGGAGTTTGGTACTAACATATGCACACTACTATATATAAAATAGATAACTAACAAGGACCTACTACATAGCAGAGAGAACTATACTCAATATTTTGTAATAACCTGTAAGGGAAAAGAATCTGAAAAAGAATATATATATATATATATATATATATATATATATATATGACTGAATCACTTTGCTGTACACCTGAAACTAACACAACATTGTAAATCAATTATACTTAAAAACAAACAAACAAATGAAAAAACTCCATCAATCTTGAGTGGTGAGCCATGCTGCCCTTATGGTTTCTGGAGGTTAACATTAGCTCTGAAAATAAAGGTGGGCAAATTTTGAAAAGTAAAACAAGTATCAGTCTTTCTCTTTATAGTACTGAGCAAGTAGGTTTTATTATTTTAAACTAAACACCCTGACAACACTTTCCTAAGATTCTGAAATTAGGTATTTTTATTTTCATTAAATTGTGTTTGACTTTAAACAAAAGAACAAAAAAAGAAGCTGAAGATATGAAGAAACAGACTGTGCATTTCAGCTCCCAGGAAGACAATAAATTGAAATCCATCTCAGTATTTAGTTAGCCAAAGACTTCACAATTTTCCAAAAGAGGGAGAAGGAAGACAATTCCTTCAAAAACACAACTAAGTGCTGTGCTCAGACCACTTGATTTCCTGTTTCATTATTGCTGCTCTTGCAACAATACCAGGAAGCATGGAACACAAGGTACGTCTCATCTCCAGCCCCCACTTCCCACCCTCGCAGGACTTTCAAAGACCTTACCCAAGGTCTCTGCCACTGGATACCCAGAATAGCCCAATCTAGAACTTACCTTATTTTCAAAAATGTAGCCATTGGTTTGTGTATACTTCAAGTTGAATAATAGATATGATCTGTCTTCATGTTTGCTGATCTATCATCACGTTAGATCCTTTAACACTGATCATACGTATTTTAAAGCTCCTATGATGGTTCCAAAATTTAGGTGACGTCTGGGTCTGCCTTGTTTTCTCTTCATTTTTTTTCTTGTCATTTTTATAGAATTCTGGATATTGTGTTCAGATGAATAGTAAAGACCGAGGTAAATAATTTTCTCATCCATCTTCTTTCTATGTGGGGAATTGAATCTCTTTATTCAGTATTTTAGCTGGCTTTGAGACTTTTTTTTGCTACCTTCAGGGCACCACAGATTTCAAACATCTACAGGATTGGGATGCACGTATGTAATGCTTAGAGTGGGACCTGGGGCTCCGTAATATATTTTTTTGAGAATTATATTACCATCCTCAGCTCTCGACTGCCCTTGCACACCTGCCCCATGGGTGTTCCCTTTACTCTACTGCCCCTGTACAAGCACTAGCCTACTTCTGCTTATAACTTTGCATCAAGTTATACAGAGGGAGTGTTCTTGCTTGGTTCTACAGTTCCAATCTCAGTCTTAGAGAGGTCTTGTGATCTTGGACTACAAGAGTAAGAATTTTTCAGGGTTTCTTCCCCATTATTGCAGCCAGAGTCTGCCTAGTGTTTGGGAAGGGGGGTGGTTTTGAAGGGAAAGAGTTTCCTGACCTTCACCTAGTAGTATTTATAATTGGTAGTTGGCTTATCTTTGTGTCATGCAGAATCATGTACTCCATAGATTTTCTCACATCCACGTCCAGTGGCAGAGAGATTTTCTTTTTCCTCTTTTAGTCGTCTATCTTTGCTTGGGCCTTGGGAGCTGGAAGGTTTCCTGCCCCCTTCCCCACCAGCTTAAGTCTTTTGCTTAATATAAGAGAAGGACATGGGGAATAGTGGGATTTGGGTTCTGTAAGTCACTAGAGGGCTCTCAGCAGGTCTTCCACTCTGCCCTCAAACATTCTCTTGAATAGCCAGTGGAGGCGATGTAAAATAGTTCATATGTGAATATAGACACCCCTTGGGTTCAGCGTTCTCAGTTATTCTAACCTGTCGTGCCAGCCCATATTAAACTTACAAGAAATCATTAAAATTGTGGCTGTTTTATTTTTACCTATTTTTACAGCAGCCACCTCTTTCTCTTGTGCTCTGTCAACAGGCAAACAATTTGGTGTCCCATGTCTCCTTGTATAGATCTAGCACTCTTTAGAATTTAATGCAATTTGTTGCCCTGTAGACTCAACTCTCTAATGGACTTAAGGAAAACTGTAATTTTTTTAATAGATAGGGTAGGAGCAATGTTCTCTTGTGGGTTCCTACATTGTAAGCAGAAGTGGAACTCTATATTGAAGTACTCTAATGTAAATTTCAGAAAATAAAATAGGTAAACTTTTAATTTCTAAAATATCTATGCCATTTATTTATCTTTGGATTTATGTTTCAGATTAGTTGATGCCTTTTGCAATCAGAGACATTAGAGGCACAGACATGACTGGCATTTTTCTAAGTTAAAGAAATTGAGTGCTTGAATTCTGCTCATCTCCTTGAACTTGTTTTCAAATACTCATCATGTCCATAACTTGTCATAGAAGTTCTTAAAGGGAATACTTTTCTGATGTGGATTCCTATTTTTAACTTTGACTTATTGTGGTAAAAATACGTAGGATGAAGTTTACCCACGTAAAAAAATTTTAAATGTACAGCACATTATTGTTAACTATACATACAATATTGTACCGTGGACATCTAGAACTTTTCATCTTGCATCACTGAAATGCATCTCCTCATTTCCTTCACCCCCCAGCCCTGGGAAGCCACCATTCTACTTTCTGCTTTTAACGATTTTGACTATTTTAGAGACCTCATATAACTGAATCATGCAGTATTTGTCCTTCTCCTATTTGCTAATTTCATTTAGCATAATGTCTTCAACATGGATGAGACTTGAAGACATTATTTCAAACTTTTGATCACAATCCATAGTCCTAACAGTACCACAATATTCATCTATCTTACATGTGAGAAAATTGGCTGTTAAAACCATGTATTACTTACGGTATTAAAAGTTGAATAAAGCCACAAAATAAAATAAGAAAAATGCATTCTTGTTTCTTCAGTCAAGACTTTGTTGTTGCTGCTGTTAAGTAAATCTTCCTATTTCATCTCGTATCAAGTAATCCCTATGATATAGTGAACAATGACACAATAGGGAAATTAACACAACTGAAAATAGTTCTTAAGCATCTTAGTAAGGATAAAGCCACATAAAAATTGTAGACAATTGCAACAGTAGCTAAATTGGCGGTCAAAAAGAAAACTGAGTCAGAGAACCGAATACAGAGAGAGGAAAAATCCAAACTTCTAAACTCCTGAAGTTGGTAGCACCAAAATGAGCCCCAACTGGAAGTAATTATAGTTAAAATTCATTGGTCTGACATAATCACCTGTTTCACATCATTATTTCTTCCAAATAAGCAAGTAGAGCAGATATTAGTTTGATGCAATGTAATATGAACAAGATTTGGAGTCATCAACCACGATTTAAATCTTGTACTCAGTTGTTCCATGACTTTGGATCACTTAGTTACTCACTTTGTTAATCTTGTTTTTGTCATCTGTAAACTAGGTGCTAGTATCTAATTCCCAAGGTGTAAAGATTAAAGAAATGTATATAGATGTATAATGTATAGAGCACAGTTCCAATCACATAGAAAGTATCAATTTTCTTTGTCTAATCTTATAAAAGCTTTCACAGGGCTTTGCAGTGCTTGATCCTTCTGCCATCTTTTAAAACCAAGAGGCACTTGGCATTGGTTCACCTTGGTATGACTCAGCGTCATCAGATAAATTCTCCCTGCTTTTAAGTCCTCTATCAATTACTGTCAGTGTAATTCAAGGGACAATTAATCACTTACTACTTATGAAATCTCTTCTCTTGCTGTCTGTATGGCTAATCAGCAGCCTGATTTTCAAATTAACTGTTGGTGACCTTCTCTACCTCTTAATTTGTAAGCACCTTGAAAGCTGACACTGCCTTTAAGTTTTTCTCTTTCCAATAAAGTTTTAGCAAATACAGTAAATTGGAAAGTTGTCATGTTTTTGAAAATAAAGCATACTTGTACAAATCTATATTTAATAAGACATTCAAGGGTCCCATTTATTTATATGGTTTGCCCCTGCACTGAATATTCTCATTCATCTATGAGTTTATAGTATTTTACATTTTCTGTCATTGTGTGTACGTTAATGTGTCTGTTTCAAGTAGTCTCTCTCCACTCAGCTTCAGGATTTCTAAATTACTCTCTACTGTAACAAATCAATTTACATATCATATCGGTGAATTTCTTTTATTACATCTTGAAGCTAACAAATTCTGTCTGGTGACCCAAAGAATCTGCCAACCAAACAGGTAGATATGCTCTGTGGAAATAGTTTTTCTTAGTACCACATAGGACTTACATTATAGATTCATTTTCTGTATGAGATTTTCATCATTGTTTTTCAAAAAGTAGTACTTTATTGAATCATTCAGAAGGATCGTTAAAAGTACAGATTCCTCAGACATACTTAAATATTCTGATTAATGGAATAATATATAATAATAATAATAATTATATAGTTGCAGCTGCCAACGAAGAAACCACAGACAACTCAAAGTTTGATAATTTTTATGGACTTAGTGTTTATGGTGACAACCTACATTCCCCTCCCCACCCCTCATATATTTCCTGCTTCTTCCTCTTGATTGCAAACTGTAGTGAGATCTTCCTTGCATGAATGATAACATGTCAATTGTGAAGTTTTGATTAGAGAGATTAAAGGAAAGGTTAAAAAAAGAAGATGACACATAAATAACAACAGATAAGGTTCTTGCTACTTCCCTCTATGGGGCACTAATTCATTTATTTTTTTATTTTTTAAAAAAATTACTTATTGTATTTGTAGATTTACATTTATTTTTCACTCATAATACATATTTATATATTTGTTGATTTTTTTGTCAGGCCCTATGTCATGCTCTTCTCTACTGGTTTCCCTAACTTTTTTCTGTCCTTAATATATTCTGGGTAAGCATATATATACATGTACCTGCAAACACACACACACACACAGCCCACAGCATTTGAAGTCCATGCTCTATACACATTTTAAGCCAAAGATTTTATTTTATACACCTCTATAACTCCATTCAAATCTCACAAAAATTCTCATTTCAGATGGGAATTCAGTGTGGAAACTGAGATAAGTAAAATAAAGTTATCCAATGTCACTCAGCTAGAATTTATCAGAACAAAAATTTAACACAGGATTATCTTTGCCCAAATCTTTGCTATTAACTTTTAACTCCTCAGAAAAACCTAAGACTTCTAGAATTTCTCCTCTACATATTATGAGCAACTCCTAAATAATAATTTATATTACCCATGGCATCAATAAACAAAAAAATAAATTGATACATGTTGGTAAGAGACTATAATGCTATCTGGTTTCTGACAGCTACATTCCTGTGTATTGGAAAGAGCAGGAATTAAATTGTTAAAAAACTAAGCCTATTGCTAGAGTATTTTTTATATATAAAAATAAAATGTAATAGTTAATAAATATTTATATTTAATATATACTCCAATCACTGATCTTGTACTTTCTTGCCACTTCTCACAAAAAGTATTTTGTGAGTACTAATAATGGTGGTGATCTTTTTTGTAGAGAAGCAATTCCCTTTGAAGCTGGTTTATAGGCAACAGAGGTTAAGTAAATGGAGAAAGAAACTTAGAGGAAATCTTAGAGTCATATGCTTTGACAGTCAAGTGGAATATAGGACATTAACACAAATTATGTCCTAACATGATTGAATTATGACAAACTCAAAAAATTCAAATCCATATAGGCACACACACATTCAGAGAGAGAGACAGAGACAGAGACAGAGAGAGTGGCATGCCTAGCTATATAAAAGAAAATTTAAGGATGATGTAACATTACAATTTTATATGTATGTCAGTGTCTTCGTGCTCCCAAATCTGTTCTCTTTGTCTTTGCATGAAATAAACTCCCTCTAACATTTACCTGATTAACTCCTGCCCATCCTTCAACAAACAGTTCAACAGCTCAGTGTTCACCTTTTTCAAAAGGATTTTCAAAATCCCTAAGTTTCTTTTCCTATGAGTTTGGAGCAGTGGATATGTTTGCAGCCTAATTACTAATTAGGACAGTTGCCTGATACAGACCATCTATACATCAGATATTGTCTACGATACCCTGACTAATATTAGAGTTATCTTAGAATTATCTCTGTGCTTCTCGTCTTCATGACTGTAAGTTCCCAGAGGATGGGGACTTTTTGATTTTACTAAGAATAGTGCACGAAATGGGTAATCCTAAAGATCTGTTCGAAATAGGCTAACATAAGGAAAGTAACATGCTTGTAGACTTGAATTTTAAAGTATTTCCTATATATATCCCATGTGCTCTGGTGGTTGATTATACACACACAACTACAAAACAAAACAAAACAACAACACATGTCTATTTCCCTGTACAAATTTAAACTATTTCCAAACTAGTTCCAATAAAAATAGAAATTGACCTAATAAGCCTGGAGAGAAATTAGTCCTTCTACTTATTAGCGCTACTCCTTACTAAGTTTTGTTCTATTTTTTTTAAGACGGCAAAAATTTTCAAATTTTTGTCCAGTAAAATCCCCCAAAGGTGGAGAGGTATTTTTTTGCATATTTTGTGAAACTAACATATCTGAAAGAGCAGTTAACCAAAGGAAGGAACAGAAATATGGTCGGAGTTTTGCAGCATCTCATCCCTTGGTAAAATACCTGCTAATTCTATACATCGTTAGTCATACACGTTGTTTGCTTTCCTTTGGTTAAATGAAACACAGCCCAAAACAAAACTTCAAATATTTTTTCCTTTTTCTTTGCTTTGTTTTGTTTGTGGTGAAAGTGTGCCTCTTTTGAAACATTTTGATGCTAGATGATAGTTTGTGGAAAATCAACCCTCCCTGGATGTGGAGAATCTAAACTTTGGATTATTGTCCTGTGGTGGAAGGTACCATCTCTATTTTTCTGTATGCACTGTTTTTGTGCGTTTATGTGATTATTTTTATTGTTAATTCTTGGACCTAAACTGTGAGGACCATCATTAGATGTGGATGCTGTGTACTCACAAATTAGAGTTAAACTCTCCTGTAGTATGGCACTTATTCCTTACCCTTATGGAAAATTCTCAAATCTTCCTTCTAGTTAAATACAGTACTTACTTACACATTTAATACCTGTCTATTGAAAATAAAGGACAGAAACATATTCTTACAAACAGGGTGCCTGTCATCTGGTATCTAAGATTCCAGAAGAAAGCAGAGAATGCCATATCTGAAGACTTAATTTTTTTCCACATTACCTTTTTTTTTTTTTTTTTTTTTGCGTTACGCGGGCCTCTCACTGTTGTGGCCTCTCCCATTGTGGAGCGCAAGCTCCAGACGCACAGGCCCAGCGGCCATGGCTCAAGGGCCCAGCTGCTCCGTGGCATGTGGGATCTTCCTGACCGGGGCACGATCCCGTGTCCCCCGCATCGGCAGGCGTACTCTCAACCACTGTGCCACCAGGGAAGCCTATCCACATTATTTTATTTGCAGCTGAGAAGTTCAGAGAATCCATGAATCATGACATTTTCTGGCCTAAATGGGTATATGAGATCATCTAAATCCAGTTTTTCCCTAATAATTTTGGCTCCAATACCCTTCTCACTGTACTTTATTCTATTTATAAATATCTTATGGATTTAACAATAAAATTATTATTGTGTGATACAGAAATAATTGGACAAGTTTTTTGAACTCTCCTTTATTTTCTTTATTTTTTCATCTTTAAAAGGGAAATGAGGGCTTCCCTGATGGCGCAGTGGTTGAGAGTCCGCCTGCCGATGCAGGGGACATGGGTTTGTGCCCCGGTCCAGGAAGATCCCACATGCCTCGGAGCGGCTGGGCCTGTGAGCCATGGTCGCTGAGCCTACACGTCTGGAGCCTGTGCTCCTCAACGGGAGAGGCCACAACAGTGAGAGGTCCGCGTACCAAAAAAAAAAAAAAAAAAAATGGAAATGAAATAGTACGTATCTCATGATATTGTTAAGTGGATTCATTTTATTAAATTTTAAAGCATTTTAAATAGTGCCTGTCACAAAAAGTTATAGAAATAAATAAATAACATTTAAGCTAATTATGTTAATAAAATTTTTCTATAGAATTCACTTAAATAAAATTCTTAATATTCTTATTGCAAAGGAAAACTGTATAATTTTTAATTATAAGTACTACTTTGAGTTATTTATTTTTCCATGAGCATGTATTGTCAGGAAATACATTTAAGCATTAATTGCTGTTTTGCTATGCAGATCCAAACTTATGTTAAACTATAGACTGAATGTTAATCAAGCAGGCAAAAAGTGCTCTTGACTTTTTGAGTTCTTTTTTGACTTTTTGAGTTCTTTTTATAAATAATAAAAATAAATTTATTCATAAATAATAAAAAATAAACACTTTATTTTATATTTAAATTTAAAATTTTATATTTATATTTAATATTTCTTTTATTTAATAAAAATAATTTGCTTAGAAATAACATAGGTTTGATCAATGTATTCTCACTAAAAAATAATTAGCCATAATTATTTTTATATCTTCACCACCTAGCACAGGTTTTTGTAGTACTAGAGATATCCTGAGTTAGCTAGTAAATTAGTTTGATCAAATAAATGAGTCTAAGGTACCTTTAGAATATCCTGAGGCAAGTTTGCACAATTATCAACTTTATTCTCATCTTTAATTTTGTGCATTTGTATTATTAATATTTTCCATCTCTAACCACTGAACTCTAGTGGATTTTAAAGCAAAATGCAAAACTGAGGATAAAAACAGTTTATAGAATAAAAAAACAAACAAAAAAATGACCCCAAGTGATAAACTGTATTACCAGCTCTGTGATAATAAATGGACATATTTAGTAAATGGAATGGAATGAAATCCCAAGGTGTTGAATAAACATGTGAATGAATAAATATTCGATGCCCAAAGTTTAATTGCCTCCATCTGTGTATATGAAGTTTATGTTCTCTCATCAGAGGTATATTAATGCCAGGCTCCATTCTCATCAATACCCATCTTTGGAGCACCTACCACTGTGCATGGTAGTGATCTCTAGGAAGGGCTCCAAAGCAAAAACAGCACTGTGTAGTGTTCCAGTCTTCTTGTGGTCACCATCACATTCCATAGTGCTGTTGAAGAGATGGACTCTGCTTGTAATATAATTTGAAATTTTGGCACACAGTGATTTAAAATATAACTGCATGGCTGAGTTTAGCTATAGATTTTAAACCGGTTACCACGCAGTTTTTAATTGGTGAACCCCCTCCTCCTAGCTCTTTTCTACCTGCTTACTCAGCACTAGCAATGAAACTAAGATAAAAGTTGGAAAGGAAATTAAGGCAGGCTTGAGAGATCCTTTAATTATTTGATTAATCGAAGGAAATGGATTTAAGTGATTTTCCGCCTGACTAGGAACTAGAGAAGGGAGGAAGTGAGCTATCCTCTTTGTGCAGCCAAGGACCCTGTTACAGATTGAACTGTGTGCTGTCCAAATCCATATATTGAAGTCCTAAGTCCAATGTGACTATATTTAAAGATAGGGCCTTGAGAGAGTTAATTAAGGTTAAATGAGGTCATATGGGTGGGGTCAGAATCTGATAGGATTCGTGTCCTTATAAGAAGAGGAAGAGACACCAGAGATAGATGTCTTTTCACTCATACACAGAGGAAAGGCCATGTTAAGACATCCCTAAAGGTGGCCGTCTGCAATTCAGGAAGGTATTTGCAGAAACAACCCTGACTGCACCTTGATGTTGAACTTCCAGCTTCCAGAATTGTAAGAAATACATTTCTGTTGTTTAAGCCACCAACTCCATGGTATTCTCAGCCTGAGTTGATGAATATAGTTCCCGAGAGGTTAGAAGTGATCCCAGGCACAACTCTTTAGAATGGCCAAATGCCAGCCCAGGAGAGATTAGATGTGAGGCTTCTCTCCTCTTGCATGGAAGGTGGGGGGTGGGGTGGGGGTGTGGTTGTGAATCTTACCCCTGACAGAAGTTGCACCTTCTATATTACATTGTGAATGGTTCCAGCAGGAGATTGTAAAACCTCTCCAGGATATTAACCAATCTAAAACAGACTTACTAGTCAGCTAATCCCATGGGTTCAGTTAGAGTATAGTCTAGTGGTTTGCTGACTAAATCTCAAAGGTTGCCAAAGGCCATATCAGATTAGGATATCTGGGAGGTTAGATCTTTACTAGGGCATCTATAAATTTATATTCTTCTCCTCCTTCCCCTTCTTATTCTTTTTCTAGTGAACCCATTTATATAACTGGGAAATAAATTCACTTGCTTGTAGAAAGAGAGCTATCTTGGTTCAGTTCTGTGTCCATCCATCTTTATATTTTAGAGGCCTCTGGAGTTGCTTTAAACTGAGGTTTAGACTGAATATGCCAGGTTTTCAAGAAATAATGAGGCCTTCATCAGGAAATGCAGATAAAATAAAATTGGAAAAAACTGGGCCAAGGTTTTTCTGGGGAAGTTTTGAACAGGACAGTTACACAGCATATTTCTAATATAAAGAAAGTATTGTATCATGGAGAAATCCAGACAAGGAAAAGGGCAAGAAGTGTAGAAAGAAAATTAGTTATTGAAGAGGGTTACCTGAAGTACTAGAGTTATCCTGAAAGTTATTACTTTAATTTAGAGTAATATGGTTTATATAGAGAGATAACCAATCTAGTCATCACCTTGACCTCACTGTCTGATATGTGACAAAAGCTCCTCGAGACACAAAAATGAATTTTAATATGGCATATCAGAATGTATGTTTCAGACCCACTTTGTTTTAAATCTTTCTTCTGATCAATTAGGGACTTATGGGGACCTAAAGCCCTATCCGTCATTTGTATCTTGCAGTATAGAAAGAAGCATTTTCTCCAAGTGTCATGAATCTGCAGACAATTGTTCTTTGAGAGGTTATGGTTGTTCCATCTCACAGTTTCAATAAATTGAGACAAGTTATAACTAGAATATGATAGAGAATTCTATTGAGAACAGGCAAAGAAACTACAAAAAGAATGCAGTTATTTATCCTACTTTCAATGTGTTCAAAAGTAGCTGGAAGGGCTTCCCTGGTGGCGCAGTGGTTGAGAGTCCGCCTGCTGATGCAGGGGACACGGGTTCATGCCCCGGTCCGGGAAGATCCCACATGCCGTGGAGCGGCTGGGCCCATGAGCCATGGCCGCTGGGCCTGCGTGTCCAGAGCCTGTGCTCCACAACGGGAGAGGCCACAACAGTGAGAGGCCCGTGTACATCCCGCCAAAAAAAAAAAAAAAAAAAATAGCTGGAAGAGGGCAAGGTTTCTGTTGTTGTTCAGATAGTGGCAAGTGAAGGCAGCAAAGTAGTCACAGGAATTAGTCGAGAGGCAGAGTTTGTGATGAGGAATCAAGTATTGATTTCAATCCATAGGAGTAGGTATTTTGGAATCAGTAACTGTGGCTTCCTCAGGGAATCAGGTTGGAAGAAGCACAGTGGATGTTCTGAAAACACCATGACTTAGCCACAAGGAAACCAAATCCAAATAACTGGATGCTCGTCACCTGAGAATGTTTTCAGTTTCAGATGTCACGTAGACAGTAGTATCAATGGCTGGGCTACCAGAAAAAAGAATTAGAAACCATGACAGTAAGAAAAAATCAGCTTTTCTTGCATCAAATTAGTCGTAATAACTAAAGAAGAGAAATCTTGGGAAGATAGTCTATCAAACTGATAAAGATGATAATGCCATGGATGGACCTAGAGCATATCATACTAAGCAAAGTAAGTCAGAAAGAGAAAGACACATACCTTATATGTGGAATCTAAAATATGACACAAATGAACTTATCTATGAAACAGAAACAGACTCATAGACATAGAGAACAGACTGGTGGTTGACAAGGTGTAGGGGAGGGTTGGGGAACGGTTGGAGTGGGAGGTTGAGGTCAGCAGATGCAAACTATTATACAGAGAATGGATAAACAACAAGGTCCTACTGTAGAGCACAGGGAACTATATTCAATATCCTGTGATAAACCATAATGGAAAAGAATATGAAAAAAGAACATATATATATGTACAACTGAGTCACTTTTCTGTACAGCAGAAATTAACAAAACATTGTAAATCAACTATACTTCAATAAAAATTTTAAAAAGATATTAATGTCAAGCTGAAAAATCACAAACTCAAACTACAAAACTATTGTGAAAGCACCCGTGTAACAGAAATAATTGGTGATTATATCCTAAGAACTGTAATCAAAATGAAAGCAAATATTGAGTTCCTTTCACATCTTTAATCTTGAAATATTAATGAATTAATCTGCACTCATTTTTATCCAAGAGACCCACTGTCTTTTGTGCCCTCTACACAGTTCACAAACTCAGAGCTGTGGTCAGACATGGACATCTATTTTTGTTTAAATGAACCATCCTCAACCTCCAAGTGTGAATAAAATGTGTACTGTACCCATTCCTTATTGTTTATGTCCTTTTTTCTCACAATCTAGATAAATAATTATAATTGATTTCTTCCTGAAGTTTCTAAGGGTATTAAAAGTATTACTTATAGATGTATTATAGGTATTTTATATATACTAAATAAATGGTTTTCAATAAGACAAATATTTAGGAGCTCAGCTAACCAGGACTTTAATGACCCTTCACATGTGTTGACTTCACAGGAGTCTGTATATACCAATCTCATCTTCAAAGCTGTGCTCTAGTCCTGAGCACTTCATAAAGAATTTTGTTGCTATTAAGGCCTGCAAACAGCTGTTTATTTTTTTCCAAAATCTCACTGCCCTTAGGATAAATTCTACAGTCAAAAATTTGCTTTCTCACTCTAGAATGGCCATGTGAGAAGTTCAGCAAACCCTCCTCCCAGTGAAGCAAGGCTTTGATTGGTAAAAATTACAGTACACATTAAAAGTATCTGAAAGTTTTCCTCAGAACACATAGAAAATGAAGAAATGTTTAATCAAGAAAATCTACCAAATATTTGTAAGAACAGTAAGAATGTGTGTGTGGGGTGTGTGTGTATGACTTAAGCCATGATCTGCTCTGGTACCGACCGCCATACCCAACTCAGTGTGAAGGAAGCTCTACTCAAGGTGACTATGGACCCACCCCCATACCCAACTCAATGTGAAGGAAGCTCTACTCTAGGTGACTACGGCCAAAGTCATGGGGACCCTCTTCTCCCAGCACCTAGTCTAAAGCCATGGTTTTACTCCAGGAGGTGTATGCAGCCAGAATCTCTCATCCTCCTCAGGAATATACTGCAATACACTGCAATACAGCAAGTCTCCTACATGCAAAAAAGTTCCATTCTGAGAGCACGTTCGTAAGTCCAGCAAAGTTAGCCTGGGTACCCAACTAACACAATCAGCTAAATAATACATAGGTTTAGAATACTTTTCACACAAATAATACATGAACGACAAACAAACACAAAAAATAAAGAAAACATTTTTACTCTTACAGTACAGTACCTTGAAACGTACAGTAGTACCAGCTACATCACCACTGTTTTATGCTTGCTTCAGGACATCCTGGGCTTGAAATAAAGATACTGTACTACTGTACACTATATAGTCCTGAACAGTAAAATACACAAAAGCACAACCACGTGTAGAGGATGCACATACGTGACAATGTACGCCAAACACATGAACTAACTTACGTGATTGGACATGCGAATGCACATTTGCATCTTTGAAAGTTCACAACTTGAAGGTTTGTATGTGAGGGACTTACTGTAGTTCTAGTCCAGGTAGGTGGGACCAAAAGGATCTGAGTTTCCTCGCCCACCAAACACCCATTCATGAGGCAAAAGCTATAACCCAGGAACAGCAGGTTGAGAATATTGGGAATTCATTCACTTTGTCCCAGCTTGCTTGTACTTTGTAGTTCCATGATGACAGGACCAAACCAAGAAGACCAGGGGCTACTTTCGCCATGCAACACTCCACCCATAGAGTAGCATGCACATCTGGGAAAAACAGACCGTTGTCCCCAACTCCAGGCCCAGTGCAATGGCATAGATATTCTGCCCTGGGATGGGACATACTGGAAGAACAGAAATTTCTGTAGCCTTCCCTAAGGGGGCTGACTGTATTTGGAGTAGAGCTTGCAAAGTTTATGCCTAAGGAACATCTTGGTGGTGAGCAAAGAAGAGAAGATTAGTAGCTCCATGATAGTATTAGAAACAAACAAGATATAAAAAACTGGCTCAAAGTTATGCAAAGAGATCTAGGCAAAGAGACAGCTAAGAAGTCCCCTCCTGAGACTGAGAAAGCCTTAGAGATAGGCAACACCTTGCTCATGCAAAATGGCCACTTTAATTAGGATTAGATTGTGGAGCAATTTGCTCCCAGGGTGTTGTCAAAAACAATAGAACAATCAGCCAGCAAGGAGTGGAGAGGAATAGCTGGGTGTGATACCAAAAGAGGCAGACCAGCTAAAAGGCTTAACTGGGAGTTCAGAGAGAGACCATGAGAGAGCTTGACTAACACCACACTCATCCCTGATGGTCAGAGGACTGTGCACAAGCCCATCAGAAGCCACACACTGTGGGGGAAATAGGCTTCACGGATCTGCTGCAGCCAAGTTACTAAACAAAACAATAACAACAGGCCCAACAGGATGGGGGTGAGGGCTGGGATGTGGTATCCAGAGTAGCTATAATCCATTATCTAAAATGTCCAGTTTGCAACAAAAATAAAGAGACATGCAAATAATAAGAAATGTGATACATATACAGGAAAAAAATACATGCAATAGAAACTTCCTTTGAGGGTGTCAAACGTAAGACTTAGCAAAGACATGAAAGCAACTTTTAGAACTATATTCAAAGAATTAAAGGAAGCTGTATTTGAGGAATTAAATGAAGGTGATGACAATGTCTCATAAAAAGGATAATAGCGGGCTTCCCTGGTGGCGCAGTGGTTGAGAGTCCACCTGCCGATGCAGGGGACACGGGTTCGTGCCCCGGTCCGGGAAGATCCCACATTCTGAGGAGCGGCTGGGCCCATGAGCCATGGCTGCTGAGCCTGCGCATCCGGAGCCTGTGCTCCGCAACGGGAGAGGCCACAA
>RJWK010005742.1:0-54529 GCA_004363435.1 Platanista minor
AAAAAAAAAAAAAAAAAAAAAAAAAGGCTTATGAAGAACCTAGGGCCAAGACAGGAATAAAGATGTAGACACAGAGAATGGACTTGAGGACACAGGGAGTGGGAAGGGTAATAAGCTGGGACGAAGTGAGGGAATGCCATGGACATATATACACTACCAAATGTGAAATAGATAGCTAGTGGGAAGCAGTCGCATAGCACTGGGAGATCAGCTCGGTGTTTTGCTACCACCTAGAGGGGTGGGATAGGGAGGGTGGGAGGGAGACACAAGAGGGAGGAGATATGAGGATATATGTACATGTATAGCTGATTCACTCTGTTAAAAAGCGGAAACTAACACACCATTGTAAAGCAGTTATACTCCAATAAAGATGTTAAAATAAATAAGTAAATAAATAAATTTCTTGTACTGGAAAAGAAAGAAAAAATATATAACAAACGAAATAAATGGTTGTGGAGGGAAAGAGGAAGGTAAGAAGGAAGAAACATGCAAATTTAATCACTTTCTCATGGAAAAGTAAAAACAAAAAAAAAAACCCATACGTCTACATATTGTGTATGTGTGTTTATCCTTAAGGACATAATACAATATAATATTATATTATATTATATAATAATATAATATAATAAAGTTAACCACTAGAAGAAAATAAAAACTTTCTTAACTCTCAGGAAAAAAAAAGTCATACATTGTGCAATATTTTAACATCTGTTTAAAAAATGGAAATCTCAAAATACCATAAGACTGAGCTAAGAGTAATGTTCTTTTGGACATTTATGCAAAAATGCTCTAAATTCCCCATATTCTTTGCCTTATGGAAGAAACATACCTAAAAACTTTGTGACCTAGAAATGCTGAAAACAAAGATGGTCAAAGGGATCTAACAAATAAAAACAAATAAAAATAAATAATGTGTTGCTATCTTAATTGAGCTTAAAACATGCAATAAGGCATTAACTGAAACAAAAGAGGTGATTTTATAATGCTAAATAGTGTAATTAATTATGACAATATAGCAGTTATTACAACCTACATGCTAGTTACTTTGGCATCAATCTTAATAAAACAAAAACTATACTAGATTCAAGTAGAAACTGACAGACACATCAGGAGACAAAGACTGCAACTCTCCTAACAATGATCAATCAAGTGAACAAAAATAAGTAACATTATGAAAGATAATTCAATCACTATTGGCTTGGTTTAGCTGCAATAACAAACAGTACCCCGATCCCAATGTCTTAAAATTACAAATATTTATTTCCTGCTTTCACCACATGTCTTCAAGGATTAGAAGAAGTCTCTGCTCGGAGTACTCACGAAGGGACACAGGATATCAGATTAGCTATGGTCTCTAACACTGCCAACTACTGTGTTTGATGGGAAAAGAACACTCTGGAATATCTCGCCAGCAGTTACATGGCACATGTCACTTTCGTGTACAATTCATCTCATTGTCCCACCCAACAACAAGGTTGGGGCAGACAGACGCAACTCTACACTGCATCCAGAGGTGGGCAACCCAGAAATATTTTATAAATGGCATTAAAAACTAGAATATGAGAAGTGTATTTAATTGAGATATATTGTAGATATGTTGTAGATATACAATGACTCATGAAACAGTCATAAAAACTGACTTTCATTGGGTCATAAAATAAATATGAAAGAGTACTAACAACATTATGTGATGACAAGTAAAAAAATAGAAAATTAAAACACTAGGAATTTAAAACTCTTACCTGGAAATTTTCCAGGTATGTCTTTAAACAACTACTGTTAAAAAAAAAAAAAAAAAAAAACACAACCTAAAACTCATGGTCTACACATGAAACAATGCTCAGAGGAAAATTCATAGTGCTAAATATTTATGTTATTAAGTAATGAAAATAAGTTATATAGACATCTAACTCAAACATGAAAACAAAAAAGCAGAGACAAAATCTAATGAAAACAAAAACTACTGAGTTAGCGAAAATATAAAAAGTTAAAAACCTTAAATCTAAAAGCTAGTGATTTTAAAGATGAAAAAACATATTTAAATTATTAATCTTAATATGCAAATAACTAGAGAACAGAGAGGGAAGTGAAAGAGGAAATAAAAAATACCAAACAGAAGATAACTAAAGAAACTGAGGGAATTAAAAGAGCCATAAGGGAATATTAACTCTATGCAAATTAAGTTGAAAACTTGGATTCAATAATTCAAAACGCATCAAAAAAGACTCCAGAATAACAGAAGATCTAAATAATCCAATTAACTTTGAGGGTGGGTGTAGGAGTCAACAGAAGCGAATAAAGTTTTCAGAGAACAAATCATAGAAAACATCAGGTCAAGGAAGATTCACAATAGAACTCTACTAAATCATAAACTAAAAGGTAGTCTCATTTTTTTATGTTTAAGACCACAGAGAAAGAAAGATTTCTTCTAAAACATTATTAAAAGTAAAATATAATATCGTTACCAATGCCCAGCAAAAAAAATCTAAAAATACAAAACTACTAACTGGTGCCACTCATGAATATCAATGAAAATAAACCTAAAGAAAACATTGGCAAAAAGAATCCACAGTACATTAAAATAATAATAATCTGCTATGATCAATAGAAGCATATTTCATAAATCAAACATGGTTCAATATTAGAATACCTATTAATATAAATTACAATATGAATAGATATAAGAAAAAAAAGAACTTATTAATGTCCATCAATGTTAACTAATCACTTGATAAAGGTCTACATCTCCACATTTTTATTAAACAATAAGTTATTAATAAACATATATATATATATATAATATATACATGTTTCTTTAACATCTAAAATTCCAAGGACAGCATCAATTTTAAATGGGAAAACACTAGGCATATACCCATTTATACAAGAATTTCCACTAAAATGGCCACTGTTTGCTATTGTTCTGAGTGATCTAACCAAGAAAATTAAACAAGAAAAATGAATAATATGTAAAATTAGTTGGAAAGAAAGAGGAAAATCAATTACTTACAGATAAATTTCTAGCTGCCTAGGAAACCCAACTTCAAAAGCATCATAAATAAAATGTTTGTCACTGAGGTGACAGAATATAATGCCAGTACACAGAAAATAATAATCTTCATATATACAAAAATTACCAACCCTGTAGAAGTAATAAAATAAGTAACACCCAATTTATAATAGAAAAACAATAATAAATAAAATTCTTAAGAATAAACTTTTAGAAAATCGACATAAATAGAAAAATAGATAAAGTGTCTAAGAGACAAAAGAAACCTTGAACAAATTGAAAGTTACATCATTTTCTACGCAAAAAACCTCAACCTTATAAAGATGTCAATTCACCATAATTTAATCAATAAATTTAGTGGTATCCTAATGAAAAAACATGATGATTGGTTTTAGAACTAGGAAAGTTGATTATAAAGACAGGCAAGAACAGCTAGAAAAATGTGTGTGTGCGTGTGTGCGTGTGTGCGTGTGTGTGTGAGAGAGAGAGAGAGAGAGAAAGAGACAGAGAGAAAGAGACAGAGAGAGAAATGAGAGGAAATTTTCCTAAGGGGTCAAAATATATATTTAAAGCTACAACAGTTAAAATATGCATTATTGTCACATTTGTAGATGATAGAGCAATGAGCAATGGAACAAAATCAAAAGTCCAACTGACTTCAATACACCTAATAATTATGTTTCTTATTATGATAAAGACGATATTTGAATGTAGTGAGGGAAGAGTTTTTCAATTAATGGTACTCAGAAAAATAAATAGCTCTATGGGCAAAATAGTTTAATCCACACTTCACAGTTACATAAGGATAAATTCTACCTGAATCAAATATTTAAATATCAAAAAAGACAATAATAGCACTAAAAGAAAATTTGGGAGGATTAAAAATTTAATCTCAGAATGTGAAAAATCTTTCTAAATATTACATAAATCCATAAGCCACAAAAGAAAATACTGACTAGTTTGACTACATTTTTGTAAGTTTTCACAGGAAAACTCACAATAAACAACACCAAAAGGCAAACTGAAAAATAGAAAAAATGGCTTACAAATCATATCACTATGAGCTAGTTTTTACACATATAATATAGACTTGTTACAAGCCCATAACAAAAGTACTATGAATTAGAAAAGAAATAGACAATAAAAGCACCAATAATTTGCAGAAGAGACAACTGAAATGACTAACTGTATGCAAAGGTAATCTCAATCATTATAAGAAAAATACAAATTGAAACTTCTCTGACCAGTTTTCACCTGACAGATTGTCAAAGAACCAAAAGTTTAATCTCACTGTAATACCAAGTATGTGAGGGAGCAGATAGTCTCCCCTGTGAAAGCAGTGTTTAAGTGATATTTCAACTATAAAAGGAAATTTAGCAAAAAAGAATAGCCAAATTATAAATGCAATTGTCATTTTCCCTCTCAATTCTACATGTAAAATTATCCCATAATTATGTTCACAACCATGTGAAATGATATATGCTGGGCTGATGCTGACTAGTAGATCTAGTTATGCCCAAACTGTTGTGTACAGCTAACTAACATCTGCTCTGACTGGTCTGCTCTGTGTCTGTAATTATTGGTTGGTGCCCACGTCGTACTGGTAGTTGTTAAGTATTTTGAATATTACCTCAATATTGCAGTATCATTTAAAGTAGCTAAAGACTGGAAATGACACTCAACATCATTTATCACTAGGAAATTAGAAATAAAACCCCATTAAAATTCCACTACACACCTAATAAAATGGCCTCAAAAACAAAAACAAAAACAAAAAAAAAAAAGAAAAAAGACAATACAAAGTTGTGGAGAGGATATAGGATAATTGGAATGGAATGCTCATACACTGCTGGGGACATGGAAAATTAAACAACTACTTTAGGAAACAAGCTGGCAGTTTCTTGCAAAGTTAAAGATACATTTACTAGGAATCTCACTCCAAGAGAAATGAAAATTTATATTCACAGCAAATCTGTTTGCAAATGTTTATAGTGGCTTTGTTCATAATTGTCAAAACAGGAAACAACCCAGCTTGTTCTTCAACTTGTGAATGAATAAACTGTGGGACATCAAGCAATGGAATACTACTCAAATGTTTAAAAACAAATATGGATATACAAACAACATATATTAGAAAATGAAATGAAAAACATATACTTGTTTTCACATATTAAAGAAGTCCTGATGGAGACTATGCCAATAATGAACAAGACTCCTTCTCTTCACTTTGACCCCAGTGAGCATGTAGCTTTTCTTTTCATGGTGACAGTAAAGGTGCTGCACTTCCAGGTTTCAACTCCACATTTCAGGTCAGCAAAAAGAATATGTGGGAAGTCTTACCTTTGTTTTTCTTAGATAGCTTTTTTGAGGTATAATTTACATACTGTAACAGTCATCCATTGTAATTGTACAATTCAGTATCTCTGATGAATTTACCAGAAATATTGTTCAATCATCACCACAATGATTTTAAACATTCACTTCATTCCAGAAAGATCCTTCATGCTTTTTCAAACAATCCTCATTACCATCCGCGGCTGCAGGCACCCACTAATCTAATATTTTCTATATCTATAGATTTGCCTTTTTTGGACATTTTAAATACTTGAAATTACACAATACTGCATCTGTTAGGTTTGGCTTCATTCACTCATCATAACGTTCTGAGGTTCACTCATGTTATAACATGTATCAGAAAAACTGAGCCAGGATTGAGGCCCATTTTGAGGTCAGAGAAAAACCTGGGGAGCAGAATGAGTAAGACAACAAAGGAAGCAAGATAACAGCAAATGAAACTGGGGTACTGGGAATGCTGCGGGGATAAAAAAGCCAGACAACTGAAGGCAAATTTACTGAATTCTGACATCTCCTGAAGATTATCTATTATATAGAACAAACACATCTCCTTGTGACAAGGACAGCTACAGAAAGCAGCTCACCATGTCATATGGAAATTCTGTGCCTTTCCTGTGATGACACAATGAGTACAAAGTGGGTTTGCTCACATACAAACAAAATGAGGCAAGAGCTTAGTTACAGACTGTCCCAATTTATTCCATTGTATGGCTTAAAGTAAGTTGATAATGACAAACCTCCCAAGACATGTTAAACACCTAGAAATGACAGCAAAAAATATGACAAAATTATCTTTTACATACAATGTTGAGCACATTAAAGAAATTCTCAGGTGTCAGAAATTAAAGGAAACTGAAAACCAAAATTGTGAAAGATTGAATATTTGTAGTAAACCGATGGAATTCTTGAAACGGGTAGATAAAATCAATGCAGGGCTTCCCTGGTGGCACAGTGGTTTAGAGTCTGCCTGCTGATGCAGGGGACATGGGTTCGTGCCCCGGTCTGGGAAGATCCCACATGCCGCGGAGCGACTGGGCCCATAAGCCATGGCCACTGAGCCTGCACGTCTGGAGCCTGTGCTCTGCAATGGGAGAGGCCACAACAGTGAGAGGCCCACATACCGCAAAAAAAAAAAAAAAAAAAAATCAATGCAATATAGATATACTATAGTATTTTGTTATGACATTATCTGTACTAAAGAAAAATAATCTTAAAAAACAATCGGAAAAAAATATTTATCTAGGAAAATCAACTAAATAAATTTGAGCTTTATAACAACAGTAGATACCAGTTATATTTAAAACATAAGAACTGAAAGACAGAACAAAATCCAATCTTATGAAATAAAAAAATTAAAGTTTTAAAATGGAAAAAATATCCAGTGAAAACATCATAATTAAAAGATAGAAAAGAAAAAAAATAAAGATCTTGGGAAATAAAAATCCAAAATAAACTGGTAGAAATAAAAACAAAAAAAAATTATAAATTACAATAAATATAAATGGAATAAATGAACTGACTAAAAATGCTTGACTCTCAATCTGAAATCAAACAAAAAAGTTCATCTACAGACTATTTATGAATACAAAACAAAAATATTCAAAACGATTGAAAATTAAGGGATGAAAACATATATACTAGGCAAATAATAACCAAAAAGTTTGAAGAGAAAAAAAACAAGAGATGTGATATAAGTAGAAAACTGAAGACTTCAGAAGTAAAAAGAGTATCAGTGAGCTGTTCATTGTTTTACTCAAATCCCAAAATGAACATTTTGACATCAGGTCATTTCAAAGTAGTTATTTTTTTTATTCTTCTTCATGCAATTATATATCCATGACATTCTAACATAGGAATCGCTATGCATATTTACCAAATAAGTTTTTGCACTGCAGATTAACAAAATATTTTTTGCTTTTCATAATTTTCATCATACCTTTTGCATATTTGTTGCTTTCAAAATTATAGTTTTTCAGGCATCCTTTTCAGAGGTTAGAATATGTAAACTCTCAGTTTTCACACATGAATGAGTTAAATACTGCTGATACTTTGATACTTCTACACAGATTCAATGAAGACATAATTATAATTGACAGATTTTCAATAAATAGAGAATATTTCTCATTTCAATTTATTAACAAAAGAGCTATTATCATAAATAAATGAGTAATGTAAGTGACTGTCCAATTTTAGCACTTATTTATTCATGTTATTTTATTCAGGATTTCTATTATGTCCAAAATGATGTGAGAGGTAGTTTACTAAATTAAAATTAATGTAAAATAAGAGTCTTCAGATAAAATCAGAGCAGATGTATATTATATTTATAGCTTTCCTTGCAGGACATTTGGTCCCATCCAAAATGTCCATTAGACAGTTGGTCCATACCAAAGGGTTCTTGATATCTGGTCCTGTCCAAAACCATCTGGCACGGACAAAATATGCCTGTGGACATCTTGGATAGGACCAAGTTTCAAGCACTTTCTGGAGTGAACCAAATGTCTTATGGTCCAAATGTCTTATGGACATTTTGGACAGGACCAAGTGTCTGCAAACCATTCAGAAAGACTCTGTTAACAAATAAGATTTATTTATCTAATCATAGGAAGAATATGATTATGGAACAAAATATAATACAAATAACTTCAGTAGCAAAAAAGTTTGATTTGTATTTTCAAATTTTATTTTTTCAGAATAGCAATTAGTAGTTATTCCAGTTAAACTGATTTTTTAAAAAGCATGAAGAAAATAACTTATATTTGTTCCACCAAGGAGAAAGTAACCACTAATACAGATTTATTTCTACTATATAGGTACCTTTCTTTTTCTTTCTCAAATTACAAGATTACATCATGTTTTTTTAGCCTGCTAACGTAATGGATTACATTGACTGATTTTTAAAATAGCCTATCATAGCTAGAAAAAAATCTCACTTGGCTATGGTGCATTTTTATTTTCCTACACATTGTTAGATTTGATTTGCTTGTATTTTGTTGAGAATTTTTACATCTATGTTCATTAGTGAGATCAGTCTGTAGATGTGCTTTCCTGTAATCTCTTAATCTTATTTTAGTATTAAAATAATCCTGACCTTATAGAATTAGAAAATGTTTCCTCTACTTTTATTTTCTGGACTAGTTTGTGGAGAATTGGTATCATTTCTTAATTAAATGTTTGGCAAAATTCATAAATAAAAACATTGGAAGCTGGTGCTTTATATAAAAAGTTATTAATTATTAATTCAAATTCTTAATAGTTATAGGACTATTCAAGCCATTTCTTTCTCTTGGTGTGAGTTTGGAGGGGTTTGTTCCTCAACTAACTGGTCCATTTCTATTAAGTTATCAAATTTGTGGGCATAGAATTATTCATAATATTTGCTTATTATCCCTTTTATGTTCAGAGGATCAGTAGTAATTACTCCTCTTTTATTTCTGATATTAGCAATGTGTATCTTCTCTTTTTTTACTTTTATTTTTGGTTAAACTGACCAGAGGTCTATCAATTTTATTGATCTTCTCAAAGAAATAGCTTTTGGTCTTGTTGATTTTTCTCTACTATTTACTGTTTTCAATTTCAACAATTTCTGTTCGAATTTTTATTATTTCTATATTTTCTGTTCATTTTTTACTTACAGGGCTCTTTTTCTTTCTCTACTCTTCTAAGGTGAAAGCTTATGCTATTGATTTTAGGCTATATGACTTTCTAATGTATGCTGTTAATGTTATAAATTTCCCTCTAAACATTATTATCACCCCTAAACTTGATAAGTTGTATTTTCATTTTCATTTAGTTCAAATATTTTGAAATTTATCCTGAGACTTCTTTAACCAATGTGTTATTTGGAAGTGTTTTGTGTAATCTCCAAGTATTTGGGGATTTTCCAGCTCTCACTATGTTATTAATTCTAGTTTAATTCCATTGGGATCTGAGAGCATACTTTGTATTATTACTTTAAATTCGTTTAGGTATGCGCTATGGCTCAGAATGTGGTTTACTTTGGTTAATGTCCCATGTGAGTTTGAGAAGAATGTGTATTCTGCTGTCATTGGATGGAGCATTCTACAAATGTCAATTAGATCAAGTTGATTGATTGATAGTGCTATTCAGGTTATCTATGTCCACACTGATTTTCTGCCTGTTTAATGTATCAATTACTGAAGGAAGGATGTTGACACCTCTAACTATAATGATGGATTTGTTTATTTCTCCTTGTAGTTCTATAAGTTTTACCTCATGTGCTTTGATGCTCTATTGTTAGATATATACACATTTAAGGTTCCTATGTCATCTTGGAGAATGAACCGTTTGGAATTATGTAATGCACCTTTTGTCCCTGCTAATTTTTCCTGTTCTGAACTCTGCATTGCTTGAAATTAATATAGCTTCTCCAGCTTTCTTCTGATTAGTGTTAGTATGATATATCTTTCTCCATCCATTTGCTCTTAACCTATCTGAGTCTTTACTTTTAAAGTGAATTTCTTGTAGACAAACTATAGTTGGGTCTAGCTTTTTATCCACTCTGACAACCACTGTCTTTTTATTGGTGTATTAAGACTATTCACATTTACAATGATTATTGATATCGTTGGATTAATATCTACCAGTTTTGCAACTTTTTACCTCGTTTCTCTAACGGATCTAAGAAGAATTTTGATTTGCGATATTTCAGCTTTTTTTCTTGTTGTGAGAACTGTAGGGATTACTTCCAAGCCATTTACATATCAAAACAGAAACTAGAATATGCCTGTTTATTTATATTTAAAATAATTTGAAAAAATATAAAGCAAAGGAATACATTCTCCTTATAAGTAAATACTACAAATAAGAAAAAATTCTTTTTGACTCTCTCCTGTTGCTAAGCATATTGCTCTACTGTCTTCCCAGAAGCTACCACTACGACCAATTTGATATAAGTATCTTTAGACATTTTTTCTATATATTTATATATGTAAAAATGCCCCAGACATGGAGGAACCTTAAATAAACATTACTAAATGAAAGAAGCCAATCTGAAAAGGCTACACACTATATGATTCCAACTATATTACATTCTGGAAAAGGTAAAACTATGGAGACAACAGAAAGATCAGTGGTTGCCAGGGGCTGGGGGTGGTGGTGGTAGGAAGGGATGCATAGGCAAAGCACAGAGAATTTTTAGGGCAGTGGAAATACTGTGCAAGATATCCTAATGATGAATACATGTCATTATATATTTCTCCAAGCCACAGAATGTACAAACCAAGAGTGAACAAAAATGTAAACCATGGATTTTGGGTGATTATGTGTCAATATAGGTTCATTAATGTACACTGTGACCAGTTATAACAAATATACCATTCTGGTGAGTGATGTTGTTATGGGAAAGGATGTGCATGTGTATATGGGAAATCTGCATTTTCCTTTCAATTTTCCCGTGAACTTAAAACTGCTCTTAACAACAGTATTTTTTAATATATATGATCCAAAAATCTATATTTACTATTACTCTGCATATTTTCCACCATCTGTATATTGTAACTAATTACTTCTGTAATGATAATTTTTCTTTCTACACTAGGTCTTGGAACTGTTAACATAAAGAGACTTGCCTAATTTTGTTAGTTTTTTAATTGCTGTAATTTCCTCTTCTCCTATTGAGATATTTAAGTTATTTCCAAGTTCTCTTTTACAATTGATGCTACAGTAAAAATCCTTGTACTTCAAACTTTATCTTATTAAAAGATGAATTTTCAACAGGAACAGGAGACTCTCATAACCAATAAATCTTTCCAAGAGTTTTTGAAAAGGGTTTCAATGACCTTCAGACCTGAGAGAAACCAGATGATAGTCCTAAAATAATTCAGAACCATTATGTTACCCTCGATCTAGATCGTCTCAAGGAAAGGATTCTGATCTTTTCTGGAATTTTATCAATCAACATTATCCCCACTCTAATCATGAAAGTCAATTACTTTGTATGTTTTCATAAACAATTTGTAACTCAATCAAGTACAAATTATTAACGGACACTAGTTATGGAAAAAGGTATTTATGTCCTACTATTGAATACTTTCTAATAAAATGTTATCTGTTACATAGCCAAAAATAATTAGTTGATCCTGATTATTATATTAAGACTCTACCAGAAAAGACATTTATTTCAAAACAGGAACAAAATGTTTTATATTAATAAATGATTAAAGTAGAAATTGGATCATAAATAGAAATGTGAGTTCTTAGCATATGCTAACACTAAAACATGATGATCTCAGATTATATTTAAAACTTCATAAGAGTGTGTATTTAGCTTCAAAGCAGGTGACTAATTAAACAATAGAATACTGGCTGATTTTGATTAAGCTAAACAATTTAATTCTGTGAAGGAGAAAATCATTTCATACAACAAACAGTTCTATAAAAAAACTTAATAAGTCTTAGCTAGTTCTTACCTTATTCTTTAGGGGAAGTATTGAACCTGATTGTAAACAACAGAATGTACCATTATCCCCTCCAACTTTCAACTTACTCAGAAGGTGATGTAAGAAGTAGCACTGCAGCATGTTCTAGGGCCTCAACATTGGACTGGAAGTCAGGGTAATAGAGTTCTAGATCCTATCTGTCACAAATTAGTTATTTATAAGTTCAGGAGTCTCCAGATCTCTGGCCTTCAATTTCTTCCTTAGTAAAATAAAGATACAGTGACCTTTAACCTTTCTTCTAAGGTTTCTTCTGACACTAAACTTTATTCACCGCTTACTCAAAGCAAGACAACATTTATTTATTGAGTCCCTGCTATGTGGCAGTCACTGTGCTATGCACTATAAAATCATAAATGATAGAATATAAAGATTTTGCTTTAAATGAAGGTGAATTCTCATCTTCTATGTAACAAAAGATACTCCTACACATTGACTTATTAAACCAAAAATTTGGGTGTCACCTGAAAGCCCTTGTGCTTCATAAACACACATCTATATCATCACCAAGAGGCTGGGTGGATTTTTGGTGCTTTGGCATGTAATAGATACTCAATAAACAGAGTTGAATGAAAAACACATATCTAATATATTCTTGTTCAACAATAATGAAAATACAAGTACAAATGAGCACTAGTGATAGCACCTTTAATTCATTCATTGAGAAAACTTAACTACCTGCTTTTAGAAAAATACCTTTATAATCACAATAGTGTATATGGATGAATAGATCTTGAAAATTGACCCCAGAGAATTCTTTATGTGCTGATGAAGACAAGTCACATGTGTAAACAATAATCATATAGAGTATGGCTCAGTATCTTAAAAGAAATGTAGACACAGAACAATGAGACTTAGCGAAGATTCTTCTCACTTCATCACATTCTAAACCAAAGTCTAAATACTCATTTTATGAAAATCTAAAAAGGTGACATTGTTTTCTGAATGGTAGAAGAGTAAGGCAAGGAATAGGCCAAAATTAAGGGAGGTTTCATTTGTTTTATGCTATTTCTTTCCAGGCATTATCCCTAGGTAACTCATTACAGGGGTTTAACATCTCTGCTCCTGACTCTTCCAGAAATACACAGAATATATGGCTACCCTTCTCCCGGCCTCTCCAACCTGAAAACTATACATTTTCTTACCAAAGCCCATTTTATTCTTCTTGCATCTTAAAGTGTTCAGAATAATAACCCAGTAGAAACAAATTTTTTGTAAACACAAAATAAAACTTGAAACTATTTGTCTATGTCAAAAAATGAAGATTTGTTTATTCTGTTTTTGCTTTGTTTTGTTTAATCATAAGCATAAAAATAATTGTCAGTATTTCCCAAAGTCTAGGACGGGTTAGTTTTGGCTGGACTGGCCAATCTTCAGGAGAAATGTTTTTGAACTGGTGATAAAGAAATTACACCTTTTTTTTTCTTTAGAATATAAATGAACACTCTAAATGTCATCTATTTCAAAAGTCCATAAAAAGTGACCTCAGCAGACTAATAATTAGTGCCTGTGTTGATACTTCAATTTGCAACTTAATTATTTAACTGCTAGTTATTTTTTTTTTTCTTAAGGTTGAGAGCACTTTTTAAACTGCTTTCTAAACTTTTTTTGTTTTAGAGCCTGGCAAATTAATCATTTAGTTAATCATTGGTTCCCAAGAACTAGGTCATAAAATGCTATTTAAGAGACAGCGTAAGGGGACCTTCAAGATGGCGGAAGAGTAAGTCATGGAGATCACCGTCCTGCCCACAAATACATCAAAAATACATCTACATGTGAAACAACTCTTACAGAACACCTACTGAATGCTGGCAGAAGACCTCAGACTTCCCAAAAGGCAAGAAAATCCCCATGTACCTGGGTAGGGCAAAAGAAAAAAGAAAAAAATAGGGACAAAAGAATAGGGACGGGACCTGCACCTCTGGGTGGGGAGCTGTGAGGGAGGAAAAGTTTCCACACACTAGGAAGCCCCTTCACTGGTGCCACGGTGGGTGGGCAGTGGGGAAGCTTCAGAGCCACAGAGGAGAGCACAGCAACAGGGATGCAGAGGGCAAAGCAGAGAGACTCCCACAGAGGATCGGTGCCGACCAGCACCCACCAAACCTGAGATGCTTGTCTGCTCACCTGCCAGGGCAGGTGGGGGCTGGGAGCTGAGGCTTGGCTTCGGAGGTCAGATCCCAGGGAGAGGACTGGGGTTTGCTACGTGAACACAGCCTGAAGGGGGCTAGTGTGCCACAGGTAGCCGGGAGGGAGTCTGGGAAAAAGTCTGGACCTGCCAGAGAGGCAAGAGACTATTGTTTTGGGGTGTGTGAGGAGAGGGGATTCCTGCTCCTTTAGCCCACATAGGCAGAGAACCGCCTAAGCGAGCTCCAGAGATGGGCGTGAGCCACAGCTATCAGCTCCGATCCCAGAGACGGGTATGAATCACTAACGCTGCAGCTGCTGCCACCAAAAATCCTGTGTGCAAGCACAGGTCACTACTCACACCTCCCCGGGAGCCTGTGCAGCATGCCACTGCCAGGGTCCCATGATCCAGGGACATTCCCCGGGAGAACACACTGCTCCTCAGGTTGTTATAATGTCATGCTGGCCTCTGCCACCGCAGGTTTGCCTTGCATTCCAATTATGACTACCATACCTCTCCCTCTCCCCGGCCCGAGTGAGCAAGAAAGCCCCCTAATCAGCTGCTGCTTTAACCCTGTTCTGTCTAGGCAAGGAACAGACACCTGAGCAAAGCCTATATGAAGAGGCAGGGCCAAAACCAAAGCTGAACCCCAGGAGCTGTGCTAACAAAAAAGAGAAAGGGAAATTTCTCCATGCAGCCTCAGGGGCAGCAGATTAAATCCCCACAATCAACTTGATAAACCCTGCATCTGTGGAATACCTGAATAGATAACAAATGTTCCCAAAATTGAGGTGGCGGATTTGGGGACCAACTGTAGACATGGGGTTTGCTTTCTGCATCTGAGTTGTTTTTTGTTCTATGTTTGTCTTATTTTAGTTTTTAGTGCTTGTTATCAATGGTGGATGTGTTTATTGGTTTGGTTGCTCTCTTCCTTTTTTTTTTAGTTTTTACTTTTTATATATATTTTTTCCTTTTTTCTCTTTTTATGAGTGTGTATGTGACTTTGTGTGCTTTTGTCTGTTTAGGTTTGCTTTTACCATTTGTCCTAGGGTTCTAGCTGTTTGTTGTTTGTTTGTTTTCTCTTTTTATGAGTGTGTATGTGTGTGTATGTTTCTTTGTGTGACTTTGTTTAGTTTGCTTTTACAATTTGGTTTCAGGTTATATTTGTTCGATTTTTTCTTTTTTTTTTTTTTTTTTTTTTTTTTTTTTTTTTTTTTTTTTTTTTTTTTTTTTTTTTTTTTTTTTTTTTTTTTTTTTGCCTTTTATTCTGAGCCATCTAGGTGGCAGGGTCTTGGGGCTCTGGCCTGGTGTTAGGCCTGAGCCAAAGAGGTAGGAGAGCTGAGTCCACAACGCTGGACCACCAGAGACCTCCCGGCCCTACATTATATCAATTGGAAAGACCTCCCCCAGAGATCTCCATCTCAACACTAAGACCCAGCTCCACTCAATGGCCAGCAAACTCCAGTGCTGGATGCCCCATGCTGAAGAACTAGCAAGACAGGAACACAACCCCACCCATTAGCAGAGAGGCTGCCTAATGTCAGACTAAGTTCAGAGACACCCCAAAACACAGCACTGGATGCAGCCTCAAGATCAAGCCTCACCCACCAGAACACAGGCACCAGTCCCCTCCACCAGGAAGCCTACAGAAGCAACTGAACCAACCTCACTCACTGGGGGCAGACACGAAAAACAACAGGAACTACGAACCTGCAGCCTGCGAAAAGGAAACCCCAAACATGGTAATTTAAACAAAATGAGAAGACAGAGAAATATGCAGCAGTTGAAGGAGCAAGGTAAAAACCCACGAGACCAGACAAATGAAGAGGAAATAGGCAGTCTACCTGAAAAAGAATGCAGAGAAATGACAGTAAACATGATCCAAAATCTTGGAAATAGAGTGGAGAAAATACAAGAAATGCTTAACAAGGACCTAGAAGACCTAAAGAGCAAACAAGCAATGATGAACAACACAATAAATGAAATTAAAAATTGTCTGGAAGGAATCAACAGCAGAATAACTGAGGCAGAAGAACAGATAAGTGACCCAGAAGATAAAATAGTGGAAATAACTACTGCAGAGCAGAATAACGAAAAAAGAATGAAAAGAATTGAGGACAGTCTGAGAGACCTCTGGAACAACATTAAACAAACCAACATTCAAATTATAGGGGTCCCAGAAGAAGAGAGAAAAAGAAAGGGTCTGAGAAAATATTTGAAGAGATTATAGTCAAAAAGTTTGCTAACATGGGAAATGAAATAGTGACTCAAGTACAGGAAGCGCAGACAGTCTCATACAGGAGAAATCCAAGGAGAAACACGCCAAGACACATATTAATCAAACTATCAAAAAATTAAATACAAAGAAAAAACATTAAAAGCAGAAAGGGAAAAGGAACATATAAAATGCAAGGGAATCCCTATAAGGTTAAGAGCTGATTCTTCAGCAGAGACTCTGCAAGCCAGAAGGGAGTGGCAGGACATATTTAATGAGATGAAAGAGAAAAACCTACAACCAAGATTACTCTACCCAGCAAGGATCTCATTCAGATTCAACGGAGAAATTAAAACCTTTATATACAAGCAAAAGCTAAGAGAATTCAGCACCACCAAACCAGCTTTTCAACAAATGCTAAAGGAACTTCGCTAGGCAGAAAACACAAGGGATGGAAAACACCTACAATAACAAATGCAAAACAATTAAGAAAATGGTAATAGGAACATACATATTGATAATTACCTTAAATGTAAATGGATTAAATGCTCCAACCAAAAGACACAGACTAGCTGAATGGACACAAAAACAAGACCGTTATATATGCTGTCTAAAAGAGGCCCACTTCAGACTTAGGGACACATACAGACTGAAAGTGAGGGGTTAGAAAAAGATATTCCATGCAAATGGAAATCAAAAGAAAGCTGGAGTAGAAATACTCATATCAGACTAAATACACTTTAAAATAAAGACTATTACAAGAGACAAAGAAGGACACTACCTAATGATCAAAAGATCAATCCAAGAGAAAGATATGACAATTGTAAATATTTATGCACCAATCATATGAGCATCTCAATACATAGGCAAATGCTAAAAGCCATAAAAGGGAAAATCAACAGTAACACAATAATAGTAGAGGACTTTAACACCCCACTTTCACCAATGAACAGATCATCCAAAGTGAAAATAATGAAACACAAGCTTTAAGTGACACATTAGACAAGATGGTCCTAATAGATATTTATACAACATGCCATCCAAAAATGACAGAATACACTTTCTTCTCAAGTGCTCATGGAATATTCTCCAGGATAGATCATAGCAGGGGTCATAAATCAAGCCTTGGTATATTTAAGAAAATTTAAATCGTGTTAAGTATCTTTTTTGACCACAATGCTATGAAACTCGATATCAATTACAGGAAAAAAACTTAAGAAAATACAACCACATGGAGGCTAAACAATACGCTACTAAATAACCAAGAGATCACTGAAGAAATCAAAGAAGATATCATAAAATACCTAGAAACAAATGACAATGAAAACACAATGGCCCAAAACCTGTGGGGTGCAGCAAAAGCACTTCTAAGAGGGAAGTTTATAGCAATACAATCCTACCTCAAAAAACAAGAAAAACTTCAAATAAACAACATAACCTTACAGCTAAAGCAATTAGAGAAAAAAGAACAAAAAACCCTAAAGTTAGCAGAAGGAAAGAAATCATAAAGATCAGATCAGAAATAACTGAAAAAGAAATGAAGGACACAAGAGCAAAGATCAATAAAACTAAAAGCTGGTTCTTTGAGAAGATAAAAAACACTGATAAATCATTAGCCACACTCATCAAGAAAAAAAGGAAGAAGAGCTTCCCTGGGGGTGCAGTGGTTGAGAGTCCGCCTGCGGATGCAGGGGACACGGGTTCATGCCCCAGTTCGGGAAGATCCCACATGCCGCGGAGCGGCTGGGCCCCGTGAGCCATGGCCACTGAGCCTGCGCGTCCGGAGCCTGTGCTCTGCAGCGGGAGAGGCCACAACAGTGAGAGGCCCACGTACAGCAAAACAAAAAAAGGAAGAAGACCCAAATCAACAGAATTAGAAATGAAAAGAGAGAAGTAACAACTGACACTGAAGAAATACAAAGGATCATGAGAGACTACTACAAGCAACTCTATGCCAATAAAATGGACAACCTGGAAGAAATGGAGAAATTCTTAGAAAAGTACAAACTTCCAAGACTGAACCAGAAAGAAATAGAATATATAAACAGACCAATCACAAGCACTGAAATTGAAACTGTGATTTAAAATCTTCCAAAAAACAAAAGCCCAGGGCCAGATGGCTTCACAGGCGAATTCTATCAAACATTTAGAGAAGAGCTAACACCTCTCTTTTTCAAAGTCTTCCCAAATATAGCAGAGGGAGGAACACTCCCAAACTCATTCTACGAGGCCACCATCACCCTGATACAAAAACCATACAAAGATGTTGCAAAAAAAGAAAACTACAGGCCAATATCACTGACGAAGAGAGATGCATAAATCCTCAACAAAATACAGCAAACGGAATCCAACAGCACATTAAAAGGATCATACACCATGATCAAATGGGGTTTATCCCAGGAATGCAAGGATTCTTCAATATACGCAAATCAATCAATGTGATAAACCATATTAACAAACTGAATGATAAAAACTATATGATAATCTCAATATATGCAGGAAAAGCTTTTGACAAAATTCCACATGCATTTATGATAAAAACTCTCCAGTGGGCATAGAAGGAACCTACCTCAACATAATAAAGGCCATTTATGACAAAACCACAGTCAACATCATTCTCAATGGTGAAAAACAGAAACCATTTCTTCTAAGATCAGGTATAAGACAAGGCTGCCCACTCTTACCACTACTATTCAACATAGTTTTGGGAGTTTTAGCCATGGCACTCAGAGAAGAAAAAGAAATAAAAGGAATCCAAATCGGAAAAGAAGTAAAACTGTCACTGTTTGCAAATGACATGACACTATACATAGAGAATCCTAAAGATTCTACCAGAAAACTACTAGAGCTAATCAATGAATTTGGTAAAGTAGCAGAACACAAATTTAATGCACAGAAATCTCTTGCATTCCTATACACTAACAATGAACTATCTGAAAGAGAAATGAAAGAAACAATCCCATTCAACACTGCAACACAAAGAATAAAATACCTAGGAATAAACCTACCTAAGGGGACAAAAGACCTGTATGCAGAAAACTATAAGACACTGATGAAAGAAGTTAAAGATGATACAATCAGATCAAGAGACATACCATGTTCTTGGATTGGAAGAATCAACATTGTGAAAATGACTATAATGCCCAAAGCCATCTACAGATTCAGTGCAAGCCCTATCAATCTATCAATGGCATTTTTCACAAAACTAGAACAAAAAATTTAACAATTTACATGGAAACACAAAAGACCCCGAATAGCCAAAGCAATCTTGAGAAAGAAAAATGGAGCTGGAATCAGGCTCCCAGACTATACTACAAAGCTACAGTAATCAAGGCAGTATGGTACTGGCACAAAAATAGAAATATCGATCAATGGAATAGGATAGAAAGCCCGGAGATAAACCCACACACATATGGTCACCTTACCTTTGATAAAGGAAGCAATAATATACAATGGAGAAAAGATAGCCTCTTCAGTAAGGGGTGCTGGAAAAACTGTAAGCTACATGTAAAAGAATGAAATTAGAACACTTCCTAACATCATACACAAAAATAAACTCAAAATGAATTAAAGACCTAAATGTAAGGCCAGACACTATCAAACTCTTAGAGGAAAACATAGGCAGAATACTCGATGACATAAATCACAGCAAGATCCTTTTTGACCCACTTCCTAGAATAAGGGAATTAAAAACAAAAATAAACAAATGGGACCTAATGAAAAAACTTAAAAGCTTTTGCACAGCAAAGGAAACCATAAACAAGACGAAAAGACAACCCTCAGAATGGGAGAAAATATTTGCAAACGAAGCAACTAACATAGGATTAAACTCCAAAATTTACGAGCAGCTCATGGAGCTGAATATCAAAAAAACAAACAACCCAATCCAAAAATGGGCAGAAGACCTAAACAGACATTTCTCCAAAGAAGATATACAGATTGCCAACAAATACATGAAAGGATGCTCAACATCATTAATCATTAGAGAAATGAAAATCAAAACCACAATGAGGTAACACCTCACACCAGTCTGAATGGCCATCATCAAAAAATCTACAAACAATAAATGCTGGAGAGGGTGTGGAGAAAAGGGAACCCTCTTGCACTGCTGGTGGGAATGTAAATTGATACAGCCACTATGGAGAACAGTATGGAGGTTCCTTAAAAAACTAAAAATAGAACTATCATATAACCCAGCAACCCCACTACTGGGCATATACCCTGAGCAATCCATAATTCAAAGAGACATGTACCACAATGTTCACTGCAGCACTATTTACAATAGCCAGGACATGGAAGCAACCTAAAGTGTCCATCGACAGATGAATCGATAAAGAAGATGTGGCACATATATACAGTGGAATATTACCCATAAAAGGAAACGAAATTGAGTTATTTGTAGTGAGGTGGATTGACCTAGAGTCGATCATACAGAGTGAAGTAAGTCAGAAAGAGAAAAGCAAATACCATATGCTAACACATATATATGGAATCGGAAAAAAAAAAAAAAAAAGGTTCTGAAGAACCTAGAGGCAGGACAGGAATAAAGACACAGATGTCAAAAATGGACTTGACACGGGAGGGGGAAGGGTATGCTGGGATGTAGTGAGAGAGTAGCACTGACATATATACACTACCAAATGTAAAACAGATAGCTAGTGGGAAGCAGCTGCATAGCATAGGGAGACCAGCTGGGTGTTTTGTGACCACCTAGAGGGGTGGGATAGGGAGGGTGGGAGGGAGACATAAGAGGGAGGGGATATGGGGATATATGCATATTTATAGCTGTTTCATGTTGTTATACAGCAGAAACACAACATTGTAAAGCAATTATACTCCAATAAAGATGTTAAAAAAGAGAGACTGTGACAACCAAAAATCAATGGAAATCTGAAAGAAAAGAATAAACCATTATATCACCAGCCTACTAGAAAAATTCTTATATTTTTCAGTATTTCTCTAGAGGCTTTGCCCCATGCACAAGTAGTTGGTTTTTTAAATTCTTTCCCTAAGTTTTCAGCAAATGACAACGACCCTCACAAATGCCTGCTTAGTTATTTTTTTTTTTAATTTTACTTTCCATCTTTCTGAAAATATATTTTCTATTGAAGTATGGTTGATTTATAATATTCTGTTAGTTTCAGGTGTACAGCAAAGTGATGCAGTTTTATTTTTCAGATTATATCCCATTCAGGATATTGATTACAATTCTCTGTGCTATAGAGAATAGCCTTGTTGTTTATCTATTTTGTATACAGTAGTTTGTATCTATTAATCCCATACTCCAAATTTGTCCCTCCCTCCCTCTTTTCCACCGTTTTCTCTTTCTTTCTCAGTCTTCTCAGTCTTCAGTATTCTTCTCTATCTACCATCACTCTGAATGTCCTAGAGTTAAACCTTGTGTAGGCAGTAAGCCCTCTTTTCAAAAGATCAGCCAAAATCTCTCATAGAATGATTTCCACAAACTTTTGAGCTTTCTAGGAGATGTCATTTAAAATACAACAACTTTTCATCTGAGTTTAGATTCTTAGTTTAGTTGGGTAATTGAGAGAAGAAGCATATCTAAATTTCCACCAAGTCTTTCCATCTGAACTTATTTTCTCTGGATGACATTTTTTCCTTCCCCTTACACCTGGTATGTACTCATTTCTCTTCTATCGGGTCTGAGCATGTACATACATGCATACATACATGTACATACAGCAGTGCAAGAAATTTTCTTCTCCCCTTCCTTCACATAAATATAAAACTCCCCATGTGTTGAATAAATAAATAAAAAAATAAGAAATGAATTGAAATAAAACAAAACTCAGGGGATTAAACAGAAATATTGACAACTCAGAACAGGACAGACAGAAAGTGGAGATACAGCTTGCAACAAGGGGTTTAAAAAAGCTAGAAATAATAGAATAAAAGAAAAGAAATGGACTCCTCAGTGATTCAAGTCTTGGAGAGTCTGGCAGGAGAATTCCATGAATAGCCTCAAGAAAGATGAACCTTCAGTACCTATGGAGGAGCAGGTGCAGAAGCTGACCGAAGAGTGCAACCCTCCAGATTTCACCTGAAGAAGGCTGCTCTGGCTCACAAAAGGAAATTGAGCCTGAAGTAAAGACCTACTCTTTGCATGTCTCTTGACTCTCATTTTTAGAATTCGACTTCACTGTTCCACTGATCTAATGTTAAGAACTTGGCAGAGAAAATTTTCCTTACCAATGCCTTCAATACGACACAGAGTTGAGAACTGAAGACATGGGAAGATTAGAGAAGTGATAGGAAGGATCACTAACCTAAATAACCAAAATAACCAAAATGGCATGGGTTCAAATCATTGAAAGAGGTGAAAAGCACTTTGTAATTACTAAAATGATATAAACATTTTATTTATTAACATAATTACTCATTATCAATCCACTGACCATCCTCTGCTAACTTCTAAGTCAGTGGTTCTTCATAGTTTTGGGCCTCAGGAAGTTTTTACTCTGAGAGTTAGTGAGAACCCCAAGAGTTTTTGTTTACATTGGCTATATATATGAAAATTTACTATATTTTAATTTAAAACAGAAATTTAAAAAATATTTATTTAGTTTAAAATAACAATGTCTCTTACATGTTAACACAAACATCGGTTTTTTTTTGAAGAATAACTATCTTCCAATATCCCATAACAATTTGAGAAGAATGGCATTGCTTTACATTTTTAAAACGTTGTTTAATGCCTGGCTTATTGGAAGACAGCTGGATTCTCAAATTTCCTTCTGTACTGAAATTATTGTGATATCACATGACATGTAGTCTCTGGAAGACTACACTATACGTTCATAAGAGAATAAAATAAAAAGAACAAGTAACGGCTTACCATTATTATGAAAATTGTTTTGATCTCACGAACTCCTGAAAGTGTCTTAGGAAGCCACACTTTGAGAATCTCTGCCCAAAGTCACTGTTGTTCCCAGGCCAGCCCACATTTCCAACATGAAAGAACATAATTATTCTCCCTTTCTCTTCAGTGCAAACACATCACAATGATGAGGTAAATCCTTGAGAAAAGAAATTAAATCATAACTTTTTATCTGTACCCTCAATCTTAAAAATGATTTTGTAAAAACTGGAAGATTTTAACAACTCTAATATATGCCAATTACATATATATATATATATATATATATATATATATATATACAAATACATACATATATGTGTTACTTAAACCGCATAATAATCTTGGCCAATAAGTAAAGCAGGCAATGTTCTTAATGTTTTTCAATGAGAAAACTGAGGCTCTGCAAGGGAAAATGGCTTCCCCAAGGACAATGCATCTAGTTAAACTGAGAGAGCTAACTGGAGTTGAATATTGTGCTATCAGTGAATATTACTCAACAGTGTGATCTTGACAAAAAGAAGAGGTCAAGAAATCTCGTTTATACCTTTTGTTTTTTTCTGCTGTTGGCACTTAACTTCATTCATAGAATCTCCCTTATAAAAAGAGAGAGGGGAGTCAGATAAACTAAGAGTTTCTCTTATGTCAACATTTATAAAATTAAGAATAAGTTTTTGACTGTTATTTGTCTCTCAGGTTTCTATAAAAAAGTAATTTAACTATCAATATTTGAGTGGGTTTCTTTTTATTTTCTCTCTTGCCGTATTTTCAAACCACATTTTCATTAGTATTTTGTTGCTCTTCAGGGAAATCTATGGGGCTGACCCCAATGTAGCTAACTGGGGGTGGAATCACTACCTAGATCATCAGTCACTCCCTGTGTTCCAGAGACAGAAGAAATCCAAGCAGTAAAATTTTACACTAACTTCTCTTTGGTGAATACTAAAATAACTCAGAATAAGCAAGTTCAAGCTGGAATTCATGACGAGGCAAAGTCCATTAGTGCTCCAGCAAACTCACGTGAATTCTGGAAGGGTTTTAGGGACTGAACTAAGCCTTCTAATTATCTTTAGACTGAATCATATTAGAAATTGAGCTCTATTCCCTCCTGTACCAGGCTCTGGATATAAGATCCTTTGGGAGGAGTGTTAACCCTTCAGGGCCTGCAAGGTCCTACTTTGGGTGGATTGACATTTAATAGCAAAGATCTCACATTTCAGATAAATACCTCTGGGTCTCTTCCCTATGTGCAGGCTATATGTGATTGATACCTCCCCCCGCAAAAAAGTTAGAAATATAACCCTGATGCACTTCCATTTCCACAAGACTTGAGGCTACCTTTGTTTCTTTCATAATTTCTCTTATTACCTAGTAGAGAAAGATTTCAGACCTCTCTTCGTGTTTTGTTTTTTTGCCTCTAAATTTTTTGGACTTTCTCACCAGCTTAAGTATTTCAATTTGTAAGTTCTAAATACACAACAAATTCAGGAGGACAAACACAAAAATCTAGGTTTACTTCCAAAAAATCTTCTACAGCTGCTCAAATATTATTTTTATCAGAGGCAATATCAAATTCTTCTCTTTTCCCTAAATCAAAATCCAAGGTCAAGTTCTGACCTGTTTACTTCTCCAGTCACATCATCCTTTCCAACATAAAGCTATTCAGATAGGGTCATTCTCTTTCCCACTACTAAATCTCTTGCTTGAATCCGCAGCGACGTAGCTCTGAATGAGAAAAATCTATCTTCTGTTCAGCTTGACACACCAAATCTTCTGAGTACTACTGATACATTCATTTCCATTGTCCTAATTTGGCCCTGATATTCTGCTATACTCTGACTTACATGCCTGGTGCCCTATTACTTTGTAGACCAAATTAATGATTGCAATTTCAGTGTAGAATTACAGTGCTCTTCTTTCAGGATTACTAGGTCTTGTTTTTTTTAATTAATTAGAATACATTTTAAGTAGTGCTGTTAAATATTTGCTATATTTTAGATAAAAACTATGTATGTATGTATATATATGTAAAAATCAAGAAAAATATAAATTTATAAGAATAGACAAATATTAAGGCTTCTTTACAGTTATAAAATAAACTGTTTTCTGCTCCCTGATCCTGGTGCTTCTTTGATCTTCTTTGCTTTGGTAACCTTCTGTTCTGTTCAGTGTCCTTGAATGAAGCTTCTGAGATACCACATCAGAAAATTGCAATTTTGATTTTTCTCCTCACTAATCCAGGATGAATGGTCCTGCCCATGATGAAACGAATACCCTTCCCCACTAAAGACAAACGTAGGCATCAGAGGATTCTTCCTGCCTCTGTTATGGTGGCTGTGGGTCAGGCTACATGAATAGAAAATTAACAGGAGATAGGATGAGTTCCAAGAATTAAAAAGAGGGGTTTTGGGACTTGAGGCTGTCAGAGATCCAGGAACGGTATTGCAGATGGGTAAGCGTCTGAGGAGTTATACCTGCAAAAATGTTTGTGTTTGGTACTTTAAAAACCATGACTTATGGGAAGACCATATAACCAAAAACATATATTTTAATCACTAGATCAGAGCTAAGTTAATCATTCAAGTCTTTTTACCCCATCAGCCTGAATGAACTATGACTCATGTGAGGATAATGTCTGCTCCTCCTACAGCTCACCTTTCAGGACAAAAGGTGCTCAACCCACTTTGAATGAATCCATGTTAACTAAAACTAAGCGAGACCATAGGATAATGTTTGTTGTTGTTTCAGGCAGTATGAACCATACATGAGAAGGCACAGAAAAATGAAATAATAAGATTTATTTAGGGAATTATAAGTTGTCAATATTGCTGAGTGGTAATAGAATAGCTAGTGAGGTGAAAGAAATTCTGAGCACAATGAATCTTGAAAATGTAACTGGAGAAATAATAATATCTTTGAAAACTTTTGAGATTCAATGTATAACTTCAATCTGGAAAGGAGGATTCTAGGACTGGCATTTTATGAGATTTAAACGTTTTTAAGTTTAATATTGTCAACAGTATAGAGAATAGAATGGCACAAAATTGGAAGTAGGTGGGTTATTGCAAAGTTTAGGAGGAAAGCAGTGAAGGTGCCAATTATGGCAGCAATGATGAAAAGGTAGAGAGGAGACTCAAAATAAGTGTCAACCAGGAGGTAAATTTGACAGGACATGATGAAGGGATGATGACGGTAAAAGAGAAGACTATAAGGTAAGATCATTTTTCAGGTTTCCTATGTGGGAAGGAATATATGGTAATATTTTTCACTGAGGTAAAAACAGTGGTCCATGTGTCAGGAGAGGCAGAACAATTCCTGAATACAATGATACCTATTGTTTACTGAGAATTCATTTGGCACTTAGCACCACGTTAAATGTAAAACAAATTACATTAAGGCAAATTTCAAGCACAGATCAGGGTGGAGAGTCTCTATTCCTTAGGAGGCCCTGCAAAATTAATAATTAAAACTCCAGAAAAGAGATATCAGAAGTGCCTTTCAACAAAGTTCCTTTACTTTTAAAAAAGACAATGTTAAATAATGATGAATTTTTGAATTGTTTCAAAGGCCCAGACAGAATGAGAGACCCCCTCCATGCCCATAGTCCCCCAACTCCACCACCCACACATCTTAGGGAAGACAGAAGAAAGTCATCCATCCATAGTCAATTTTGTTCCCTGAAAGTGTGCCACCTTCTTGGACAAGACCTGAGAAGACTGACAATTATTCACATCCAATTACAATTTTCATTTATTCAATTATGGTACTTTAAGTTAGATCATTCTGTCTTCTCTCATAGAAATAATATAAAGTATCAAGCACACAAAAATTCTCATAACATCGTAGACTCTATAAAGACCATATAAGATCTATTGCCTTTATCCTCTGCACTTTTGAATAAAATATATATTATCTCATGGAAATGGAATAAATATGTTATGTTTACATATAACAGAAAAATATTTTCCAGTAATAGCTTCTCAAGCCCATCTATTCACAGAAGAAGGAAGCACTGTCAGATGGCAAAGGGCCAAAAATTTCTCCTCCTCTTGAGTCAAGTTTATTTAGAGATTTCCTTATACACAAATATAATTTAATCTTCTATGAGATAGCAACACTCACATAAGAAAAACTAAGTAAAGACATTAAATAAATTTCCCAAGATCACACAGCTACCAAATATCAAATATGAAGTTACAAGCCCAGCCTTAAATCCTTCACAGAATTCCCCCTCCCCATCAGTTCAGCTTTGGTTATGTTGAAATTGAGAGGTCTATGAGACATTAGAGATTCACTGTATACAGCTGGATATTAGCCTGGAGCTGCGGTGCAAGGCCCAGACTGGAGACACAGGCCTGGGTTTATTCGAATGTAATTGGTAGTTAAAGATGGGGAATTGCACAACATGACCAGAGAAAAGTGAGAAATAATATTGTGTTCATCAAATAATGTTTAAGTGCAACAAAACTGTTCATTTCTGCTTCAGATCACAGTCATTACTGAAGGGAAAGAATGAGCAGTTTATCTTCAATAACGTTTTCTTTATAAATTACCTACAGACCAAACACCTGTTTCATGAAAACAGCTCTCAAGTTTGCCATCAAAATTAGTCAGTTCTTTCACTCTGTTTCATTTATTTGAAGGTAGTGAGTCATGTAGGAAAGGCATATCTCTTTGTTTGTACAAATTAGACACAGAAGAATTTTATCTCAAAGGTACCAACATATAAATAAGTATTGGATTTTTAGAGCATTATTGAAGAATTGTAAAATAAAGATATCAAAATATCAAAGAAGTAGTTACATAATATGTCTTTTTAGACAAATGTAATGTATTAATAGAACATTAGTGAGAATACCTTTCAGTTCACTATATACATATACCACACATATATATCACTTTTTTCTTGTTGCATTTTACTCCATACTACCATAATTATGTATATTGAAAAAGTCATGTAATTTCTACATCTCAGCTACAACAGTCATGTTATACAATTTTTTTTTACTTATATATGTATTATGTGTTTATATATAAAATCATTATACATTCTAGTGCTATTTACTCTGTAGAATAATTTCTTCAGAGTGAGATCCTAGGACAAAAATTTTGCAGAATATTCACTTAAATGAAACTGCCAGATTATTTTCATAAAATATTGTAACTACTCAGCCTTTAACAAATAACGTAATGAAGTACCAATATCCTTCCCCCTTTTCCAACACTTAATTTGAAATCTTCATTTAAATATTTGCCAATCTAATGAGTAGGTGAAGGTGACATCATTATTTGGTTGTATTACTATTTTAGTTCCTTTTTTATATACCAGAATATATGTTAATTGACAATTTTATTTTCTTCTTATGTGTATTACTTGAATGTGCCCATTTATCTACAGGAAACTGGATGATGTGGTTGTCTTTCTATTTAAAAATAATAAGGTTTCTCACATAATTGGTATATTATGATGATTCTTTCAATTGTGTTGCTTACAAATCATTTATTTGTCTTTATATGTTAAGGTTTCATTATATTTTTCCCTGTAGATATTTATCCATGTAAAATTTATATTTGCCCACTATTTAAATTAGAGCTCAACAGGTATTTTCTTAAAAATAGAGAGCTACTTTTATTAGTACTTTATTAAAATTAAATATTTTCTTTCTAAATTTATATGTATGTCAATAACTATGATATTTTAAAACTTCATATATAATAATAATGCAATTCCTCCTAAAGCTTTGCCATTCTCAGACTTTCTTCTGAAATGTTTTCCTTCCCATTCAATACTAAATTATTGTGTAGAATTTTTGTTAATTTTTTTCATTTTGATTTTAATGAAAATAGTAAATTGATAGTATTTACATTTTAGGTACAACATAACATTCTGTAATAGTCTCTCTTCATTTACTACATTTAGCTTTTGCACTTCAGAAAAAGTTTAGAGATTTTCTTACGATCTAAATTTTTCTTTTTAAATTGTTTCTTATCAGTTTGCAATGTCTTTATTATTAAATGAATATATTTGTTTTATTTTATTTTGAACAAATTGTTGCTAACTTTTGCCTTATACATAATCAACTGATTAACTGAGTAATCCTACCTTATTTTTACTCATCTTGCATAGTTTGTAGGTAAGCAAACATATCCTTTAAAATGTACACTTTTTCACTTCTTTATTTTCAATATTTATATGTATTACTTCATTTTCTCGTCTTGTTTCATTAGTTAGTGCTTCCAGTATGGTGTTCAATAATAGCAGTGGTAACGTACATCCAAATACAGTGGAACTAGACTTATTATTTTACTCTTCAATGCAGTTTCCTAGCTGAGATACTCTTTAACACATTAGTTTCCATCTATGCCTATTTTACATAGAAGTTTTATTTGGAATTTTTGCTAAGTATTATTAAATTTTATTTAAGCTTCTATTGTTGGTTTTATGAATTATATTGATGGATTTTATGGTCTTCACTGTCATTCCATTTTTCAAGGAAATCCTACTTAGTACTGGTATGTTAATCTTTTAACACATTGCTATGTTCATTATATTATTATCTAATTAAAATTCTAGCATTTATTACTAAGATTAATTATAATTTACCTTTTTCTATTACTTTCCCAAGTTTTCAAGTAAAAGCATGACAGCTTCATAAAACAAACTGATAAAATCTTTTAAAATTTTATATTATCTGGGGTAGTTTTTGCAAAGAGATTATCTGCACTTTAAAAGTTAGAGAAAATATTGTGATAAAACCATGTAAACATGGCAGATTCTTAATTGCAGGTCTTTACTTTTCCAAATTCTCTATGGTTATTTGGTTCTTTGAGTCAATTGTATTAGTTTATATATTGCCAGAAAACTATCCTTTCACATTAGGTATTAAAATTAATACTGGAAAGATGCACATAAAATTTTAATCATTATGTTTACGGTTATATGTTTTCCATCATTCTTAAGGGTTGCAATATTTTTATTATATTTATCACTTTTTTTAATATCAGACTCACCAAAAATTTTTCCATTTTAGCAATCTATCCTTAGAATCACTTTTTATCTTATTTATCCTTCTTGCCTATTATTCTGTTTTATAATTTCAGTTTTATTCTTATGCATTTCTTCCTTGTGCCTTGTTTCATCCTGTTTTTATTTTTTCCTCTAGATTTTAATTATAATCTTATATAGTATCATTCTTTCTTGTTAGTTTTAGGAGTACTGAAGACTGCTATTGTCTTCTGAAGTACAGCTTTAGTTGTGTCCCAGTCATTTCTCTTCATTAATTCTAAATAATTTTCAAGGGTTTTTTTTACCTTATTTTTGATCCAGAGCTTATTTATAATCTATTTGTCCAGGCACTAAGTGTTTCTGATTTTTATCATGAAGAACCAAGAAATCATTGAGTTATTTGTTCATTTGTTCAATGATACTATTCAAAAATAGAAATTAAGACTAATCATTATGCGATGCTACTAATACCACGTTAGTAATGTTCTCTTTTTTGACTCATTACGTGATCAGTTTTTTAGAAAAATTCCTTGGCCAGGAAAATAATGTACAGTTTCTCTTTGAGAGTTACAAATTTCTGTTTGCTTCTTGTTTTTGTTTGTGCATTGTTATTTTCCCATTGACATGAAAAGTATCTTCATATTGGTGGTGCTCAAAAAATATTTTTGAAGATATTAATATATATTTTCTTAAACCTTGTTCTCTATATACTTCTGGTAGTAAGCATATCTTTAATTATTTTTAACTTTTTATTAAAAATAAATTTATTTTTACTCTCCTTAAATCTTTGTTATTGAGTTACACCTTAATATTAATATTACCATTTCTACTTTCTTGTTTTATATATACCAGACAGCTTTTCTTGCCCTTTATTTTAAAGTTTTCATTGTCATTTTATTTTTAGATATTCTTCTTGTAAATAAATCATAGCTGGATTTCTGTTTTTGATTCTCTTACCATCTTCTTGTCTTTCTGTAGAGGAATTCAGTTCCTTGGCAATTATTCTCATGTCTTATATAGTTGTTTTTATTTCTCCCATGTTAGTTATATTTAATCACTATATACGTTTGAGCCTATTTCCCCTTTATCCAATTCTTATTTTTCTGGATTCATCAAAATTCTTTTCATTCCCTTGCATTCCCTACCTCACCATCAGGAGTCATAATGTAACCCGCATATTTTTATTTGTAGATTAAAATTAAATAATAATTATGGCTATTCACTCAGCTCTTTTGTTTTTTTTTGTGTGTGTGTGGTACGCGGGCCTCTCACTGCCGCGGCCTCTCCCGTTGCGGAGCACAGGCTCCGGATGCGCAGGCTCAGCGGCCATGGCTCACGGGCCCAGCTGCCCCGCGGCATGTGGGATCTTCCCGGACCGGGGCACGAACCTGCGTCCCCTGCATCGACAGGCGGACCCTCAACCACTGCGCCACCAGGGAAGCCCTCACTCAGCTCTTTTACACCATTTCTTACACAGTATCTAGGAGAATGAAATCCATCACCTTCTCTTCCCCCAACATCTATGGAGAACTCTTAGTATACTTTCAGGTTCCACCAACAGTTCTGTTGTTTGCTTTAACCAGGAAAAATTTGTGAGAAAGAGAGAGGACATGGATATACACACAACTATTCTCTTTCTTAATATCTTATTCTTTTTAAATATCTTGTTCTTTTTCAAAACATAATCACTTAAACTTAGATTTTTTTTTTTTTACTTCAAATGTTGTTTCAAATACTTTGTAAAATGCTTTACCATAAAATATGTTGTAGCACATGGAGTAGTGTGGTTCAGTCAAGCACCAAGAAATCATTCATTTATTTATTTAGTCCACAATACATATTCAGAACTAATCATGACCCACTGCTAGATACAGATACTAAAAACACAAAATTAAAAGAAGTCTCTCACGGCTTCCTGCTTAGAAAAGCAATACAGAATTAATCATAAACTAAATCTCACTAAATTATAAAGAATAGTTTGTCAAAGATCTAAACATATGTTATAGAAGATCAGAGAATGGAGAAATTACTGCTAGGAGATGGTATACAAGTGATAATAGAATAAATGAATGAGATTTGTCTGTGATGAGGCTCTGGCGTAAAGCATCCAGGTTTCACAAAATATTATGGATCCAGAACACGGAGGGGATTTGGGTTTATGAAAAAAAGTAGGAGAAAGGCTATTGAATACAATGCAGACAGATCACAAAGGGCCCAGATGCCACATACAGGACTCCCAGGAGTGTTTAAATGGGCTGCCCTTGATAAAAATTTCCCCTATCTTTTGAAAACCATTTGATCTCTTCTAATCATTTTTTCTATATCCAGTCCAATTTTATACATATTGGTTTCTTCTATCCTTAAATATTTTTCATTAATTTTATTCCCTTTCCTATTCTTCCTGTTGATCTTTTTCTAGCTTTCTTATATACGCTTATCTATGTATACCAATATTTTAACTAAAATTATTAAATAAAAATAATAATTTTCTAAGTCCATCTTATATCTTTACATTTATAAAGATTTTCAATGTCTGTCTTCTAAATACAGTGGTACAGTGAGCCAACCATGAAACAAGAATACCTGCTTTCTCATCTCAGTTTTACAGTAACTTATACCAATTTAGAAAGCCATTTAGTTACCTTATATACTTGATTCCTCACTTAAAAATTAATACTTGTGAAATAAAATAAGATTAATGAATATGTTTTGGAAAATATAACTTGTTGGCTAAAGGAATGTAAATTTTATTCTTTTCTTAGAAACCACGGAAAGAGTAAATTTCCAAATTTTCTGACAGATTCTATCTGACCCAGGTTTCTAAGACAGTGTCTATTCTCTCCTCTCACCAACTGCTCCTTCAGTAGTTCTTTCAGCTGTTCCTGTTTCGAGTACTAACTGTGCCAATTTTTTTCCCTTCTAATAATTCTACATCCTATTAATCATATCAATGTGCCATCAATATTTTCTAGTCTTCAAACATTATCCTAAGATAGGTTATTTTTTCCACCTGTTTCTCTGCACTGCCAACATAGTATCTTTCTGAGTCCAAAAGATCACACCTGTGCAATTTGGAAAGCATCCAATAAACTCTGTAGAATTTTAAATTACATTAGCTCTAATTTAGCTCCTTTTGATATAGTACCAGTGAGGTCAAGTATTCTATCCCACTGATTTTTCACTCAATTTTAATTCCCATAACATTTTTCTTTCCATGGTTTAATCAATTCTGCTACGTATATTGTTCTTTTAAAAACAATGTATATTTTTTGAACTGCTGAGTTTTCCCTCTTAGGTCACATTTTTGTAATTCTAAAGCAACAGCAGACACACTATTCCAAATTCTAACAGACTGGATAAGACTGTACATGTGTGTGTATATACATATAATATAGGCTTTTAACTAAGAAATTAAATAAAATATGTGTGGAAGGAAACCCTTACACTCAAAGTTGTTTTATACATTCTTTCTTACAAAGTATACTCTTATTACTTACAAGTTTCGTTTAAATACAGGGGAAAAAGTTGCTAAACTCGGTACATTAATGTACTGATACAATTTATCTCCCCAAATTTATTATTTCTTTCCTGAACATCATATCTTACCTGCTAGAGTGATATAAATTAAGATCTTAAAGCATAAAGTCTTACAACTGAAAAAGATACAAGTGATAATTTACTTTAATCACTTTATTCTATAAATTATGAGATTGGTGCACAGATGGACTTATGTGTTATCCAATATCACATTTCTGGTCATTTTTTGTAGTCTCCAGAGTTCTAGACTGGTGATATTTTAAATACAGATCTCTCCATCCCTTTCCTCTAAACTTTCCAATGAATATAAAGATATTCATAGTTTTGTTAATCTTGTATGCAATTTTCCCTTCATTGATAGCATTGGAGAGACTGATCACTCCTAACTCCAATCTGCCTATTTCATATGTCTTTCACTAAGTACTTTTTCCTTTCAACATACTTCAAAACTGAAATCTCAAATAAAAAACAGAAAAATGAAACATGTTTTTAAAAACCCATTGACCACCATCATATGGGATAGAAAATTGAGTGATCTGAGATTTAGTAACAATATAACCTAGTTTTGATTCATGTATGTTTCAGGAAATTCTATGGACAAATTCTCCTTGCTGTTTTATTACTAATTTAACAATAGACTTAGTATATTCATTTCTAGTCATTCTTTCCTTTTCAAATATGACTCATTTTCAGCACACTTGTTATTCAGTAGAGGAAATTACCTCCTCTACTAAAATCCATTCTCATTCTTTGACTCCTGTCCCCAAACAGAATAGCCCTGATATATTGTATTCCTGGAGTCCCCAGGTTCTCACAATTACACAAGGCTGCTTTCTATTATTATGACCTCTGAAATTGTGTATATGTTTCTTTGTTGTTGGAAGAGGGTAATAAGCAGGAAGGAAGCAAGAGAGGGGTGGAGGGTACTTGGTGGTTGCTTTGTGCAAAGAGGAAAAAGTACAAATTCTACATCATGTTCAAGGGCTAAGGTGTGTGGGTAGTTCTGCTTCTATACAGATGTGAGTTCTGTGCTTCCCTCCTCTCTGAGAATGCATTTTCCCTATGGCTCTGGACACTTCAGATTACGCTTTACCAAGAGCAGGTATGTTAGGCCATGACAGATTTTGCTAGTTCCTGGTGAATTGTGGAAAAAGAAGAAGCAAAATATTGAGTTTTTCATGAAGCAAAATATATTTAATTTAAAGGAATGTGACTTTTCTGCAGCATCATCTTTACCTCCTTATGGCACTAAAATGTCATTTTTTCAAATGTCTTCCCAGGAAATTATAGTTGGCTGCCTGATGTCAATCACAAGGGTTTTAAATTTCACATATGACTATTATAACAAAAAGTCATTAAACCAATATTCTAGATTATTTTAAAATTATATGTATGAATAATAATAATAAAGTGGCTAACAGGTTTTGTGGAGATTTTATGTAAACATTTCATGGAGAACTCCTGGGTACACAGGTATACCTTGTAAATGTTGAAAGCTTGGTTCCAAACTACTGCAATAAAATGAATATCATAATAAATTGAGTCACATGAATTTTTTGGTTTCTAGTGCATATAAAAATTACATTTACACTATATTAGTCTATTAAGTGTGCAGTATATGTTTAAAAAAAAACAACGTATATACCTTATTTTAAAAATACTTTATTGCTAAAAATTGCAAACCATCATTGAGCCTTCAGTGAGTTATAATCTTTTTTGCTGGTGGAGGGTCTTGTCTAGATGGCTGCTGATGGATCAGGGTAGTGGTGATGGCTGAAGGCTGGGGTGGCTTTGGCAATTTCTTAAAATAAAACAACAATGCAGTATGCTGCATCGATTAACTCTTCTTTTCACGAATGATTTCTCTGTTAACATGCAATGCTGTTTGATAGCATTTTACCCATAGTAGAACTTCTTTCAAAATTGAAGTCAGTCCTCTCAAACCCTGCTGCTGCTTTATCAACTACCTTTATGTACTATTGCTGTCATTTCAACAATGTTCACAGCATCTTCACCAGGAGTAGCTTCCATCTCAAGAAACCACTTTCTTTGCTCATTCGTATGAAGCAACTCCTCCTCTGTTCAAGTTTATCATGAGATTGCATCAATTCAGTTATATCATCAGGCTCCACTTCTAATTCTAGTTCTCTTGCTATTTCCATCACATATGCACTGAAGACTTTAACCCCTCAAAGTCATTCATGAGGGCTGAAACCAACTTCTTTCGAATTCCTGTTAATGTTGATATTTTGCCCTCTTCCCACAAATCACAAATATTCTTAATGGCATCTAGAATGGAAAATCCTTTCCAGAAGGTTTGTAGTTAACTTTGCCCTGATCCATCAGAGAAATCACTATCTATGCAAGTATAGCCTTAAGAAATGTTTTTCTTAAATAACTAGACTTGAAAGTCAAAATTACTCCTTGATTCATGAGCTGCAAAACAGATCTTCTGTTAGTACGCATGAAAGCAACATTAATCTTGTACATCTCCATTAGAGCTCTTAGGTGACCAGGTGCACTGTCAGTGAGCAGTAATATTTTGAAATCAATTTTTTTTTCTGAACAGTGGGTCTTAACAGTGGGCTTGAAATATTCAGTAAACCATGTTGTAAACAGATGTGCTGTCATCCAGGCTTTGTTGTTCCATTTATAGAGCACAGGCACAGTAGACTGAGCATAATTCTTAAGGGTCCTATGATTTTCAAAATGGTAAATGAGTATTGGCTTCAACTTAAAGTCACCAGCTGCATTATCCCCTAACAAGAGAGTCAGACTGTCTTTCGAAGTTTGAAGCCAGGCATTGACTTCTCCTCTCTAGCTACTAAGGTTCTAGATGGCATCTCCTTCTAGTATGAGGCTTCATCTACATTGAAAACCTGTTGTTTATTGTAGCCACCTTCATTAATTATCTTAGCTGGATCTTCTAGATGACTTGCTGCAGCTTCTACATTAGCACTTACACTTTTATGTTATGGAGGTGGCTTCTTTCTTTAAACCTCATGAACCAGCCTCTGCTAACTTCAGACTTTTCTTCTGCAGCTTCCTCACCTCTCTCAACCTTTATAGAATTTAAGAGACTTAGGGTCCTACTCTGGATTAGGCTTTGGCTTAAGGGAATGCTGTGGCTGGTTTGATCTATCCAGACCACTCAAACTTTCTCCATGTCAACCATAAGACTGTTTCACTTTCTTATCATTCTATCATTTGTGTGTTCTCTGGAGTAGCATGTTTAATTTCTTTGAAATTTTCCCTTTACATTCATAACTTGGCTAACTGTTTGGTGCAAGAGGCGCAGCTTTCAGCCTCTTGGCTTTTGACACGCCTTCCTCACTGAGCTTAATCATTTCTAGCTTTTGATTTAAAATGAGAGACATGCAACCCTTCCTTTCACTTGAACACTTAGAAGCCATTGAGGGTTATTAATAGGCCTAATTTCAATACTTTTGTGTCTCAGGGAACAAGGAAGACAGAAGAGAGGGAGAGAGACAGAGGAATGGCTGGTCAGTGGAGTAGTCAGAATACATACGACATTTATAAGTTTGCCATGTTATATGGGCAGTTTGTTGTGCCCCTAAAACAATTATCATAGTAACATCAAAGATGGCTGATCGCAGATCACCATAACAAATATAATAATAATGAAAAAGTTTGAAATAGTGTGAATATTGTGAAAATTATCAAAATGTGACACAGAGACATGAAGTGATCAAATGCTGTTGGAAAAACAGCACTGATAGACTTGCTCAACAGAGGACTGTCACAAACCCTTAATTTGTAAAAAGTGCAGTATCTGAGAAGTGCAGTAATGCATGGCACAATAGAACGAGGTATGCCTGTGTAAGTAATTTGAATAACAAAAATTGGTGTGTATGCAGCATTCTAACAGCCCAGTTTCAAGTGATACTATGAAACAGTGATTTGTTTGCAAGGATGCCTTCTGAGAACTAGGGCCTAAGTACAGGGCCCAAAATGACCCCATAGCTATGTGTCCTGGAAATTCTTGGGACATCTGGGCAACACCACCAGTGGTGTTTGGAATGTTTGTGTCCCCCCAAAATGCATATGTTGAAATCCTAACTCCCCAAAATGGTGGTATTAGTAGATGCAGCCTTTGGTAAGTGATTATATCATGAGAGTAGAGCCCTCATAAATAGGATTAGTGCTCTTATACAAGAGGTTCCAGAGAGAGTTCTAGCCTCCTCTGTTGTGTGAAGATACAATGAGAAGTCTGCAACCTGGAAGCAACCATGCTGGCATCCTGATCTTGGACTTGCAGCCACCACAACTGTGAGCGATAAATGTCTGCTGTTTATAGGCCAACCAGTCTGTGGTATTTTGTTATAGCAGCCCAAATGGACTGACACAGATGAGTGGTAGAAGAGAAGGGAAGGGAGTGAGACTACAGCAGGTCCAGGACACCCTCTCATGAGGTATTGCCAACCCTGGCTACTCCCAGGTACCAAAGGATAACTCAAAAATTACGAAGATGGCACTTTCAGTGACCATGACACACAGGTGATTGAGTCAGTCCATTCCCCATGTGTGGCACTGCTGGCTGGTCCCAGGCACAGAAGGGGATCTAGAAAACTTCAATGAAGGCACTCCAATATGTAGGGGCTCAGTTCCAGGAGGTAGGTGCAGATTTTATACAATAATTACTATTATCATCTCCATTTTCCAGGTGAGATACCATCTCTTAGAGGGTGTCCGCCAACCAAGTAGAAAATTCATTGTCAAACAGATAGCACTTTCTAATAGTTACCAGCTGACTAGCTAATCAATTACACCTACACAATACTTTCCTTCCTTGGCTCATTAAACTCTAAAAAGATGTCCAATTTTTTAAAATATTTCTAACAGCTTTAATTATTGACAAGTTCTCTTCTTTTGAAATAATTAACTACAGGCTCTCCTCATTTGCTGCCTAAAATTTTGAAAAAGGAAAATGTCAGAAGGCAATTGCTGAATACTGCCTCTTCTCTTTTTAAGTAAGACAACTTTAAAAAGTAACACTTCCAGCAGATGTCTAAGTTTCAAGTCTACTTTTCTCTTGTTCCTCATAATTTTTATGTATTATATTTATACTTTTCCTATTTTATAATCAGTATTAGAGGGAAGTCATCCAAATTCATATAAGAGATGATCTGTACTATAAACTCATAACATTTATTATCCAGCAGTTTCTGTATGCTATTATTCTAATGTATTTGTTTTCAACTACATTTTCACTCTTTGGTTTGTGGATTCATTTAGAGAGTCACTTTCTTTTAAGAAACTGTACTTTCCTCTTACTTTTTTTTAAGCCCTGTAGCATATAATCTCAAAGATACCAGAGACATATTTCAAATTACATGCTTTTCTTAATCAAGTTCAATCAACTTGATAAAATTTTCATATACATATATATCATTCTACATTATTCCTCTAGGTTTTCAGAAATAAAAATATGACAGATCAGCTAGGTGCTTTGTGATCACCTGGACAGGTGGGATAGGGAGGGTGGGAGGGAGGGAGATGCAAGAGGGAGGAGATATGGGAACATATGTATATGTAAAATTGATTCACTTTGTTATAAATCAGAAACTAACACCATTGTAAAGCAATTATACTCCAATAAAGATGTAATAAATAAATAAATAAATAACAAAATGCCCCTAAGAAACTAAAAAAAAAAAATATATATGACAAAGGTCTGATAGTGGTCACATTTTCAAGGATATTTTTCCTCCCAGAAGAGTGCTGATAACTGAATTTGCATGTAATTAATCTTCCTGAATAAAAAATAGAAAAAAAAACGTTTTAAATTGTTAGAAAAAAATCATTCCCTATTGTTAATTACAGATATTTCATCATCACTTAGTGACATCTGCATGCTAAGAAACAGGGTAAGTTCATTTTATTTTCCATATCTTACGTTTAATAGAAAACTTCTTTAGACTTTATATTATCAAAGACAACCCAGTGAGGACTTTTGTACACCATTTTTTTTCAATTAGGCCTGAACACCACTTGATCTGCCATTTTTGAACCAATTAATATTAAACACCTCCTATAAGTACTTGATAATAATGTTGAACTGCAGTCATTTAGATTGGCTGTAATGGGAAGAGAGTAAACAGTCCACAAGGGATGCCTATCTATACCGAGTAGAATGGAGTCTTGAGAATTATATGTTTATCAAAAAATCATAATTACTGAAATATATTAAGAAACACTGACTGAGATGAGATTTTTATATCTTCTGCATATTATATCTTATGTTAATGAATTTATTGATCATCATCAGGGATTATCTCTTCACAGCTTCAAGTCCTGTCCACCATGTTCCAGGTGAATATCATCTAGACTGAATTGATACTCTACCAGTGGCTTCCCAGACTTTAATCTCTTCTTATTTGCAATTCTGCCTATTCACCATCCTTCAAATTACACTGTTAAAACACCGTGTTCATCACGCTATCTGCCAATTTGAAACTCTTCACTGAGACTCTTCTATAAGACAAAAATCCCAAAATCTGCCCCTCTAACTCCAATTTATCTTTCCAGTAGCAATCCTATACTCCATATATAAATCTAGTTAGGTATACTGGTCTTTTGCTGTCTCCTAGGCATGCCTTCCTCTTTTCTACAGTCATAGAAATGTATATTTACTGCATTCCTGGCCAGCCAAATTTTGACCACAGTTTGAGGTCAAATTCCACTTTTCCTTATGAAATACAATGTCCTTTTATTGAACACAGATTTGTGGTTTACAAAGTGTTTCCACAGACAATCACAGTTAATTCACTTAATTGAGCTGATATAAATAGGCATTTTACCAATAAGGAATTTGAGGCTCAAAGAGGCCTGCTTTAACCATTTGAATTCATGTTGCTCTCTCCCCTCTCTAACATTGATGGCACAATGGCTGTAATGTTTATTGATGCAACCATTTTATTTGCCAATGGTTGTATTTACTCCTTTAGGTCTTTAAGTTATTTTTTAAAGTATTCATTTATCCATCCATTCATTCATTCTACACCGTTTTGCCCAGGCATTTATCTGGGCAAAGTCTCTGTACCACGAAGCTGATTGTTAGTATTTTTAGCTAGATGGTAAGCTCCTTCATGTCAGGGATCACAGAGTTTTATTTTTCCAGCAGTGCCTAGGATAGGCAATATGCAGGAAACATTAAAAAATAATAACAATAAAGCAAATGTAAACCATTGCTTCATTAGGATAATCACATTTTAAAAATAAAAACTACAAGAACCTATACTCTGAACTTCTGACACTTTCCTTTAACTATCTTATATGCAGTTTATTTTATTAACTCTAGATTCCTAAGTGTACTGTAAATGAAAAATACAAAACACCAAACTCTTTCAGAACTTATCACCAAAAGTGATCAGCCATAGGGTGCCATTACCATTAGCACTAAAGGCAATTTTTTTGGCCCTAAAATAATTATGCTGAATATTCAGCATCTTTCAGGAAGGCTAATTGAGGGAAAATGAAATACTAAGCCTCTGTGTTGTGCATCTGCAGTTATTAAGATGTGAAACTGTTGTCATTAGAGTCTCATTGAACTTCAGTAGAATGAATCTTTGTATGACTGTATGTCTGTGTTATTTAAACACCTTAATTCCAGATACAAAATGAGTTGAAATTTAGGTTTGGGATGCACTTTTCTCTTTAGGATGCTCTAAGCTCAGAAATAGTCATGTATTTTCACCCCAGTATAGAACAAAAGGATGCCTCTCACCGAGCTACTCATAGGAGATCAACAACTTGGTGAAAAGAGAAAGGTAAATCCTGTCATCTGTTCAAGTGTGAGAAGCAGGACCGGGCGATGTGTGTCATCAGCCCTGTATTTGAAGATGAAGTCTGTGCCCATGCTCTTTCCTCCATGCAGGAGGTTGCTAAAAGAGCCAACGTGTGACCCCAGACCTCTCCACAGAGTACACAGAAGCTTGTTCTTTGGTTAGTGCTTGGGACCACCACTTGCAAGGCCTTTGTTGCTTTCAACTTTGTTTGTCACAGAAAAAGCCTGACCTCCTTTCCTACACTGAGTTAACCTGCCTTTGCTACAAAGCAGTAAGAACTTGATATGCCACTGTTGTTGCTTCCCCAAAGCTCTGGCTAGAAAACTTCAGTGACACACTCTACCGCAGTGTCCCCCTTCTCTGTGATTTCCTTCAATAGCCAGTGCTGCAGGTTTTCAGGAATCCTATTATATAAGTAACATAATTTGCCATGTTAAACATTTGGTTCATTTTGTGATAGTCCCTCAGAGGCAAATATGAAAAGTAAAGTATATTCAAAAAGCTTGGCTTTTATAAGTGGAAAAGAAGTGCTGCATGGATTTCAATTTGAATGGACCTCAGGCACAAAACAGAGGTCCCTCTTGACTGTGAAATTTTTGTTCTACTTTTAGGATCTCAGCTCCATTAGGGACTTCTTTCTCTAAGTGCCCTAGGGTAATCTAGTTAAGTCTAGGAAGTCTCTACATCAGAAATTTCTTCAATTACTATAAGAAGGAAGGAATATCACTTTAGCAACTCAGTACTGCTGAAGCTCTGCATGTAGTAAAAAGTTTTCCTGCCCAATGTAAGTGAAAAGAAGCATCTTTCAGGATACTTGTGTTCCAGATCCTTCTACAAAAGGGTAATAATCATCATCATTCTGGGCAAGAGACCCAGTGAATCTCTAGTTACAAAAGTGGAATTATTAGAGATATACGTATGCTGAGAAAGTGGAATTAATACTAAATTTCCTTTCTTTACCTTTATGTACACAAAACAGAGGTCCCTCTTGATGTAAAAGACTGTGAAATTTAACATAATCATATTTAACCCTCTGTATTAATGTTAGCAATATAACTAGAACTGAAAATTTTATTTCCTCTTCTTCCACTACTGAAAACTCAAGTTCTCTGTTCTTGAGTAGAAAATCATTATTTCAGCAATTAAAGATAACCATACTCTAAATAAAAACCAATCTGCTGTCACAAAGCCTTATTTCTTTAAATTTGTCTTTAAAATGCATTTGAGTCCTTTTCTACCGTTGAGAGTTACGTACTACGTGGAAATTCAGAAGGCCGACCAGCCCAGGAACCTTGAAGAAGTCACTTCATCCTCTGATCCTGGGCTTCCTATGTTACAGGGTTACAGCAATGTAAAACGTGCCCTGCCAACTGGACACAGAGTTGCCATGAGGATCAAAGAAGTTAGTGCAAATATACAGGAGTTTGTAACCCTTAACAAAGTAAAGTACAAATGTAGGGTATACAGTAGGATTAAAATGGGTGTCTTTATTGATACTAAATATAGATGTTTCCAAAATTATAGTTTAAATGGTAATCATTAATTCTCACTTGAAGTCGTTTCTTAGATGTCACTCTAATACGGTGTGTTTCTCTTGATCTGTTCTAGAACATGTATAACTGCAAACAAGTAAATGATTTCCCTAAGTGACAGGAAAAAAAAAATATGTTGCATTAATGTAGAGAAAGAAACAAGAGAAGAAGAGTAATGGATAAAGTGAACTAACTTACCAAATGTGTTCATTCATTCACTAAATAGACTTGGAGGATGCATAGGTTCAATGGCAAGAATAAATGCAGCCTTTTGACACAGGCAGACAGACCTGTGATTCAAGTCCTAACTCTGCTGCATACTAACCATGTGAGACCTGGGTCAAATCACTTAAACCTGTCCTTCCCAAAGTGTTGTCCCAGACTTAGCAACATCAGCATCACGAGAGAACGTGGTAGAAATGTAAAATCTCCAGCTGCACCTCAGACCTACCAAATAAAAAATCTCTGGGAGTGGAGCCCAGAAATCTGTGTTTTAACAAGCACACCATGTAATTCTGATGCATGCTGAAGCCTGAGAAGCACTAAATCGTACTATCTGAATAGGTTTCTTCACCTATAAAATAGAAATAGTAACAATTTTCTTACCAGTATAATTATAATTATTAGAGAGAAAATATATGCCTAGCCTAGTACATGTTAGAGTTTTGCTCAATAAATAGAGTCAATAACACTATCCTTTCAGAAACATCTCAGATGCCACCCAGTCTATGAAGCCATTCTTACTCCTCTACACAGGCAACACCTCTCTACACTTATTTAAACTAAATAATCCCAACTCTGACTATAGGCTATATTACTGGCTCTGTGTGTGTGTGTGTGTGTGTGTGTGTGTGTGTGTGTGTGTGTGTGTGTGTGTTATTGGCTAATTCCCTCTCCAGCATTATAGGTTTCTTGAATTTGGAGGGCATTACTCATTTAAGACCTCTTGGTATATTTAACACATAGCACAATGGTTTGTCTTCCTGTCCAATCAAATGTGAATAATAACTGTATGCTAGCATGTTCTTTAGTGTTAAGTATAGTTTTTACTCAATAAAGCAAATTCATCTCAAGTTATACATTCCTTTATCCTTGGATAAGATATCACTCAGACCCTTCACTACTGCCTGGGCATGAGATTATTTGGCTTTTTACCCTGTTGGTCACTTTCTTAAATCATCTTATGGTTGCAGTAATGGTGGTTTAATAATTCTTACCATGTACTACTGGCCTAGAGGGGACTGACTGGAGAAATCAGTCCTTATAAACGGATACAGATCACACAGACTGTGCTTTTGTGCTATTGAGAAATTACTCAGACAAGATTATTATGTGTGATTACCAAAAACACTCAGGCACCTAAAATGCTGTCTTTGAGAACACAGACACTGGATGTCTAGTCATGGGCAGAGTCATCAACAAATTGTACTCTCTTCAGAAGCCAAGAAAGCTGAAGAAACTATCTAAAGGAATTGGGTTTAAGTGTGCTCTTTGAAGCTAACAGGAAATAGTGTTCAATGTGTGCCAAAGTTAAAACACTCTTACTCAAGGCTAAATTGGATGTGGTCACAGTTAGTAGAGACCATTTACTATCATTTATAAACATTTCAGATCCTTTCAATGACACATGGGTAACTATTATTTGAAAGACCAAAAAGGAATAAGTTGGAAAAGATGAAAAGATGACTAATGCAAACAGGCTGGAGAATGTAACATTTTCATCTTAACTATTGTTTATGAATTTGTAAAATGACAGAAACAGTTATGTGCCAGTTTACTTGCTTTCATTTGTCTTCTTAGTAAGTTTCTAAGTTAATACCATATATTTTAAACATAGTTCCAGGATATTCATTTTCTTGAATTCATTTAAGGCAGAGGCAAAAATTGAGACAAGGGAAAGCATTTGAGAATTTTTTTAAGGGAACATATAACATAATGTAAAGAAAGGAAAACTTAGGTCCAAAGAGGACAAATGACTTCTGTAAGACCACACAGCAGATAGGAAGCCAGGTCCTCCACTCATTCACTGACCCTCTACCTACATGCATCCAACCATTTTGTGTCCCAACACATTAATGAGAGCATTGAACTGTGCCATAAGTGAAGGTCTAGAAATATTTAAAAAGTATTTTGTCAATAAGAGATTTAAATGTACACAACTATTATAGTTCATAATATTTTGAACACGTAATCAATAACATCAACAAAGTTACTCAGTACAATACACTGAAAAGCACCCTGAAGGACATACAAAGAAAAATCACATAGTTCCTTCTCAAAAATAACAAAATTGACTGAAGCTTGTATATTGACAAGTCAACAGAATTACCATAAAGATGTTTGTATATGTAAGTGCATCAGTTTAAGCATACTTTCACAAATATTATGAGTTGATCCTTATCACTATCTTATGGAGAATTTAGTACCATTGTCTGTATTGTTTGACCACTGACTACAAATTTTGTGCCTTCTCTATTACAGTTACCAAAATAAATAATACCATCTTAGGTCAGTGTAGAATTTACAGATTACCAAATGTTTTCACAAATATGTTCTCATTTAATCTATCGGTAAGGACCTATTTAGTAAGGACACCATTATCATCCTCATTTAATGAATATGACAAGAGTGAATGCATTGTGTTTAAGCTGTCATTGCTTACAGATTAGAGTGCACTTCAGAAGTCAAATCGTGCAGTCTCCCTTTTGACATTATGCTGCTATGGATGGGCAGAGCAGGAAGAAAACTCTTTTAAAAGAGCCATTAGGAAAGCTTTAAGAATATAGGTTTAACATAGTTATTGAATTCTATTCAAATTTTTTGCTTTTATATTTTTGTCTCTTTGTATTGATATATGAAACTCCTTAAAAGTAGGGCCTATGTCTTTTCTTTTTTCCAATTATTCATCATCTCACCTGAAATCTGATTAGACCGAATGCTGAATATATTAAAAACAGGAATGTGCATAGTTACTCAAACTGGATAGGTCTACAGAAATGTTTACTGGATAGTGAAATTACTTAACTAATAAGTAAAGCCTTGTCAATATTCAAACAAACCCATGTCATGTGTCTCTGGATATGATGTATTGAGAAAGAGACAACACCACACCTACGATATTCCTGCCAAAATTACCTAACATAAATCTAATCATAAGGAAACACCAGAGGAACCCAAATTGAGGGATATTCTACAAAATAAATGGATTTTACTCTTCAAAATCTCAAGGTCCAAAAAGAAAGAAAAGTTGAAGAACTGATCCAGATTAAAAGACACTAAATAGATGTGACAAGTAAATATTGCACATAATCTTAAATTTGATTCTAGACCTGGAAAAAATAGCTATAAAGCATTATTAGGATAATTTTTAACTTTTAAATATGGAGTATTGGATTAGACAATCATAACATATCAATATCAAATTTCCTGATTTTGTTAAATTAACTGTAGTTATGTGAGAAAATGTCCTTGTTCACAGGAAGTTCACTTAAAATTATTTAGGGTTAAAGAGGCACGGTGTCTCCAACTTACTTTCAAATGGTTTAGAAAAAACAATGTGTGTGTATGTATAAATGAAACAATTAGTGAACCTGGGTAAAAAGCAGAGTGAAGTTCCTTTTACTCTTTACTATTATTACAAACTGAAGTTTGAAATTCTATCTAATTAAAAGAATACCCAAGAAAATGATGTGCCTCTAAAAAATGTGTCTCTTTTCTCACACTTATCTTTCAAGCTATTATAACAGAGAATTCTAATCAGTACTGTCTTCCTGTTCATACTCCCGTAAAAAACTTGGAGATAAATGAATAAATTATCAGTAACTAATAAATAATAAACCAATTTGAAAATTCCATTTGATTAAAATAGGAAAGGATTAAACTATGACTATGAAAAAACTACGAGGCATTAGTTTTCCTAATCAAATGTCAATGTCATCATCCGCATTCCTGATTTATAAAGCACATGAGGTGTTTTCATCGACAATATCTGGTGCTTTTATTTCAGGTACTCACCAATAATTTTAATACAGGAATTTTAGAATATGATTCATTCACAGTTCAGTTAACAAAATCAGGAAATTTGATATTGATATGTTATGATTATCTAATCCATACCTCATATTTAAATGTTAAAAATTTTCCTAATAATGCTTTATAGCTATTTTTTCTAGGTCTAGGATCAAATTTAAGATTATGTACAATATTTACTTGTCACATCTATTTAGTGTCTTTTAATCTGGATCAGTTCTTCAACTTTTCTTTCTTTTTGGATCCAGACTGGATCATTTGCAATTTTAGGTAAAAACATCGTACTCATTGATTATGCAAAATTATAAAAGTTCTACATATATATCAACATACATCATCAAAAATCAACAAATATTCTCTCTCCTCAGAGCTGCATTCAACTAAAGACTACTATGTTTTATTCATTTTTGAATGCATTTATTAAACAAATATTTATTGTTTGTCCATTCTACTAATAACTAAGAATACAATGAGGCCACCAAGATCTCATCCTTTAAAGATACAACAAAACAGGAGTAAGTAGAGTATAGTTAATAGGAAATTAGAATAAAGCATAGAATAATGCTACAGCTGGAGAAAATGCAAGATAAAATTGGAGCCCGTAAGAGTGACAACAAGTCAAGTCTTAAGGGGTAAGTAAACTAAACCAATAACACAAGACTTAGCAGGAGTTAATAAACTGGGTAGAATGGAAAAAATATATCAGGCTGAGAAATAAACATGTGGGAAGCAGTACAAAAGAGCATGGGCAATTTCTGAAAGCTTCAGTATGACTGCAGCAGGAGTGGAGGATGGAGATGTTAACAGGCAAAATCATAAAGGACCACATGTGCTGGATTGAGGAGCTTGAATATTGAGGACAACGAAGAGATACTAAGAGTTTAAAGGAGCAGAGAGGCAGAGTCAGATTTGCCCTTTGGAAAACTTCACTATATATCAGCCATTCTGAACATTTGTTTTGAGAGACAAACTTTAAATACAAGGCCACAATCTCTTAATTGAAACCCTTAGGACCAGATATGATTTAGAATTCAGAATATGTTGGACTTCTGAAAGAGTAATAAGGCAAATGCCCTGGATATTATATAAGACCCCTCAGAGGGATATGAAGCAACACACTACAATCAAATACATGAAAATATCTCCTCCATCAAAATGTATAAATTTCACCTTAAATGAAACTAATTAGTTCAGATCAGGTTTGTTGCTAAAAGAATTAAGATGAAACATTTGGTGTCAGAGTATTTTGAATTCAGAATTGAGAATGGGGGATTTTAGACATATATCAAAAATGTTAAGAGACACACATGAAGGCAGTGTAAGTCTGAAAACCAAAACAAACAACTGAGTAACAATTATGACTCTGATATTAGGGTAGTATAACAATGATTTATGGTGTGTAGAAAAGCATCCAGACTGAATTTGATTCATCGGCTGTGCTTCATTTCTGTGTATCTGTTTAATAAACTTAGTTCTCCCGCTTCATCAAAGACAAAGTGTTTTTACATGTTTTAGTATACACTAGATTTTCCTCTGGTATAAATCCCACATTATATTATGACTTGGAGCGAGCTACACCCCAGTTTTATGTGTCCTACCCTGCTCAGCATCTTGTCAAACTATTTTAACACTTTATTTATAAAGCTCTAGTTAAAATAAAACTCACATATTCATTAAAATCTGGTGACACAGCCTATGGATAGTTTGAATTATATCTTGTGCTATATAGACTAACAACGGCGAACTACGGGGGTAGAAAATGAATTGTTAGAAGGAGCAAGATTCCATCCAAGAGAGGTAGTTAGGAGTAACCACGCAGTAATACCAGAAATAGATAACGGTCATCTTAACTGGGGTAACTGCAGCAGTGTCATTTGACCTTGAAACACAGATGATTCCTGTCCCACTAGAGCACGGGGCAGAAAAAAAGGAACGAATTGTTAATTTGGCAAAAGAAAAAGAGTATTCATTTATGATTGGAGGTATTTTGGAATGTTTCTTACAGGAAGAGAGACTTTTGTCTTGAATCTTGAAGGATTTATAGACAGTCTACAAATCAGTGGAAAGGATGAGGCAGACAGTTAAGTCTAAGGCAGAGATAAGAACGAAAACATTAAGATATGTCTAGATGAAGTTTGCAAGGTAAGATAGGGGGTGAAACATGAACACTGTCACATTAAGAAATTTTACTTTATTCTATAGATTATGGGGGCTGCGTACCTGGCTGCAAAATAAAAAGATAGGTCAAAACAAAGGAGGTAAATCTCAACAACCCTAATATTCTGCATATGAGAAAAAATATACATATTGTTAAAAATGTCAGCCTTCAAATACACTGGTTCTCTGCAATACTGATTTTGTATACACATACATATAGTATTTATGTGCGTGTTTGTACATGTGTGTTTGTGTATGTATTCGGCAACCTCATTTTCTAGAATTTAAGAATTCAGCTCAGAGGTATTTCATGAATAACAACCCAGTCATAGACCCTTTAGCCTGACTACCCTTCAGCAATGAAAATTTAGCCATCTTTTCCTGAAATGAGAGCAGCGAGGTGATGTGTTCCTTGGCTTATGGGGTGAGAGGTCTCTCTTGAGGCCCTCTGATGCATTGCCCTGCCTTCTTACTAATTAATGCTTCCCTATTTGTAAACTTCTTTAGGCAAAACAATCTCCTTTCAAGGTGCTTTATAATGGCATTAGATTTCACATTTGTTTTCAAATGCACCACATTCATGAGCAGGATACGCAAGCACTGGTTTTCTCCAAAATCAAGGCCCAAGAAGGAAATTCCTTTCCACAGAACATTCGACTACCTTCTCCTTATAGCTCTGCTTCTTAAATGAGAGTATGTCATGCATTTGCTATTTTTTCCTACCTGACTTTTTTCCATGGACATGATAAAGCGTGCAATAAGACCAGTAGGCTATTGAGGTACCCACGCTTTAACTGTGCATGTCAGGGCCACTATGACATGATAATGTTAGAATCCAGAAAGGCAGGTCTCAACAATGATCCCTGGCATTGATATCTTGATAAAGTAATAGCATTTTATTTACTTTTCCTTTTAGAAATATTCACCAAAATCTAAGAGTCACACGTGTTTGGTCCATGAAGAATAACATTAAGGTCATACTTTTGAAATATGTAAAGTTTCACCATTTCATGAGTCCAAAATACATATCTTCTCTTATGGCTGCAGTCTACACCACATTGAGAATCTCAGAGTGTATTCTGGAACAATTCTCTGAATACTTCAAGCATCCTGGCATATGCGACTTAGTTTCTCTAAGCTTAGTATTTTGTTTTATTTATTTGTTTGACTGCTCATTGTGAACTGATGAGCAAATCAAATTTAAGCTAATCCTTTAGCCTCAACCCTGTGAATGCTAATAGCCACATACATTCTGACTCTTAAAATATTCAGCACTGATCCTTCTCAAAGGATTATTAAAATGAGCTTAGGAATTACGGTGCAAACCTTGCACCCTATTACTAGCATCCTCTAGAATTCATCAAGGGAGGTAAAAAAAAAAAAAAATTAGATACATAGATAGACAGATGTTACCATTACTGTGGAGCTCCCAGGGTCTAAGTTAGCCTGAAAATACATTTCATACATTTTTGCCAAATGCTGATTAGCCAAGTAGTAAAATAAATCCTTAGCTGAAGCAGAAACCAAAGCCAAAATCACCATCATAGTACAAACTTTGGGGATGAAAGAATGAATCTGTAGTCCTATAATATTAATTATCATTACAATCTCATTGTTAAAATACCTTAGAAATCATGTATAAAATAGGTTCTATAAACACAGAAAAAATAATTTCTCTGTGAGGAATTCTCAGAATAGTACTTAAAAATTGTTGGCTTGAAAAACACCTAATATTCTCATTCCTGTGTTATCTGGCTGATGTACTTACCCAGTATTCTGCATCTCACTTTGAAACTTCAAAAACCTCAGAATCTCCATGGTAAAGGGGAAAATTATTCATATAGTGTCTATTTTACTTGAATTTTATTTAGCTATTTGAAAGTTATTAAATAATTTGTAGGTAAAGCACTTTCACAATCATCAACTACTGAAGCATTTCATTCTTGCGATGATACATGCATTTTAAAAAACCCCGCTACTGACAGAATTTCAAAATATAGATCCTGTAAGGCTATTTTCACTCAAATTTGCATATAGAATGTTTATCTATATCTCAATGTGAATGTCTTAATCATTTTGAGTTGCTAGAACAAACTACCATAGACTGGATGCCTCAACCAACATTTTTTTTTTCTCATAATTCTGGAGGCTGGAAGTTTGCGATCAGGGTGCCAGCATGGTCATGTTCTTAGTGAGTGACCTCTTCCAGGTTTACAGAGAGCTGTCTTTTTGCTGTGTCCTCATAAGGCAGAAAAAGACTCAGCTAGCTTTCTGGCCTCTTCTTACAGGGACTCTAATGCCAAACACGAGGGCTCCACCCTTATTACCTAATTACTCCCCAAAGGCTCCATCTCCAAATACCATAACACTGGGATTAGGATTTCAACATATGAATTTGGGGGTGGGGGACACAAATATATAAACCATCGCAGTAAATATTCCAGTTTTAACACTAAATCTTAATGACCTATATGTTTTTATTACTGATATGGTTATACTGATTATTCATCACTGGATATCAGAAGTGATATTTAAAAGAGGAATTCAGCAGTACAGACCTCAAATAGTTAAGAACAAAGCCAAGCCCCAAAAGTAGACGTTAGACAAATATCAGAACGAAATCCAAAATTCAGAGCATCCCCTAACTTAGCTATTTGATAGAATAAAAAAATCCTTATACATTTTAGCTTAATGCCTTCCTTTCTCAATTACAATGATTCAAGGTTTCGTGTGTTTGTATGTGTATAGATATAAATAGATACAGATATGTCTGTGGTTTGTATGTATTTGTGTGTATGTATATGTATATATGTGCATGTAAGTGGGTATGTATGTATGTGTATTACATTTGCCCCCTGAGAATAAAAGTGAAACCTTAAATTTTGGTGCTGCTTTTTTTTTTTTTTTTTTTCTTTAGAATTAACTGTGATTTTTACTCTTGGCCAAATCACATTGCAACTTCTTCAGACAACCGAATTATGATCTAACAGTATTTTGAAGGTGAACATCTCATTCATATGTGTAAAAGATTATTTTCATTATCAAACATTATTTTCACCATCATCATCACCACCCTTTACGTAAGAAAAAACTTCCAAGTCAGGGACATATCTGATTATAAGTTCTATGAAGGATATATTCACAGAAAAAAAAATTTACTTCAAGATGCCCTTTCAGATTTTTCTGTGTAAAGCACAGTCTCTGCCTTAAGGCTGTGCCAACATGACTGACCCATGAATGTTCCTTGTAGAACAGTATGTTGATCAAAGTTAACATTCATTCTGAAACTGTTTAGGTAAAGCTTTCAGAAGTTAACCAATCACTCCTAACTACCTTAGGTAACAACAGGCTTTGTGTAGCCCAAAGGAGCAAGTGAGTCTCCTGTGATGCTGTGTGTGTGGGTGAGGTGGAGGGGGCTGTTGGTTTCCTATGATGCTCTTCAAGCTGTTTAAAAATAAAAGTGCATGAAGTAATATGTCTACTTTTATGGATAATTAATATTTAAAATCTGAGGAGGTCAAATGCATCTAAAAGAGGTGTAAGCATGTGAACCCAAAATGAATTCATAGACAATTGGTTTAAAATTTATCAAATTGGCTCCCTATCTTCCCATTCTCTCTTGAAGCAGTTAAGATCCTAAGGTCCCCATGCTCCAGGAAAAATGTTCAACACAGTGAGTGTCCAGAACCAGCTGTACTTATTTTCCTACAGTATCTCATCTCACTGATATTCAACTTCACCAGTGGCTTCCCATGACTGACTTAACAAACTATGACTCTTCTAAGGATATTGATTGCTCTGTTTTTCAGAAAGACATTATATTAAATAATTTCTTGGCATCTTACACATCATTTTAGTTACAATTTTGATAGAGGTAAATGAGGGAGTCACTAAGAAGGAAAAAGAATGGAAACAATTCTGAGCCATTACATTCATTTTCTTCTCCTGATTTCTTTTTCTAAACAGAATTAGGATTATTTTACTTATAAAAATACTCTATGTATAACAAAGTTAAATGGATATATTTATATTACAGAAGGCCATGACTGATGAAAATGTGCTCCCACTAATGAAATATTTAACAGCCTCAGCCACTCCTTCTCTTGGTACCACTCTCTGTTGTTCTGCTCTCACTGGGCTTTTCCAGTTCCATGAGTGTATGTCACACAGGAAATGATAGGAAGTCATGGTCTGTATTTGCAATGAGGAGACAGGAGCACAGTCATATATCCACCATGCCCTGAAATAGGATAGTGGGGGAAACTGACAGGATGAACACATGTGCCTGATGAGACTTCAAGAGAAGTGCTTTCATTTTGGAAAAGATAGTAAGCTGAGTAGATGCAAGTGAAAACCTATGACTGGCTGGAACTTTGTGGTGATATTTGTTGATTATAGACAACAGTCATTCCAGGTGGAGGTCAAAAGACTCAGGAGTGCTTAACTTATCATATCTCTGGGTCAACAATTCTCTTCATTTAAGAAATTGTAAGAATTATTATAATATCATATGATATTAATTTTATAATTGGGGGATGTCAATTTCCCTTATGTAATTGCTCATATGAGTAATATAAGTAAAAGCACATGATTTCCTGGCTCATTCTAAATATTATATCAAATTTATTAACATCTACTATTTCATAAAATTATCTTTATTTGTCCTGAGTTACTTAAACTTGGGGACTTTTAAAAATTGGCTCTTAAACATTCTTTAGACACATAGACCATTGGAAAAGAATAGAAGGCCCAGAAATAAACATTTGCATATATAGTCAATTAATTTACAACAAAGAAGCAAAGGATATACAATGGGTAAAAGATGGCCTCTTCAATTAACAGTGCGGGGAAAACGGCATGACCATATGCAAAAGAATAAAAATGGACCTTTATCATATACCATACACAAAAATCAACTCAAAATGGATTAAAGACTTGAATATAAGACCTGAAATCATAAAACTCCTAGAAGAAAACATGAGTCATTTCCTTGACATTGGTTTTGGCAAAGATATTTTGATATTTACAGAAGTAAAGGGAACAAAAGCAAAAACAAACAAGCGTGACGACATCAAAGTAAAATGCTTCTGCACAGGAAAGGAAGTCATCAAGAAAACAAAAAGAGAAAAGGTAACCTATGGAATGGAAACAAATACTTGCAAACCACATATCCAATAAGGGGTTATTAACCAAAATATAAAAGGAACACTTACAACTCAATATCAAAAAAAAAAAAAAAAAAAAAAAAAAAAAAAAAAAAAAAAAAAAAAAAAAAAAAAAAAAAAAAAAAAAAAAAAAAAAAAAAAAAAAAAAAAAAAAAAAAAAAAAAAAAAAAAAAAAAAAAAAAAAAAAAAAAAAAAAAAAAAAAAAAAAAAAAAAAAAAAAAAAAAAAAAAAAAAAAAAAAAAAAAAAAAAAAAAA